>JAJJMC010027712.1:73254-135873 GCA_023531435.1 Papaver californicum | reverse complement strand
GACTGATTTAAGACATATCAACACCTATGAATACCTTCTTTGATTGACTAGATGATACTGATTAAAAAAGATGATACAAACCATTTTTAATCTTGCTTGCGAGTAGAATTTTTCCCGACGTACAATCCTTTATATAGAAAACATCAGGATAAAACTCAAAGTAAACATCATTATCTCGAGTAAATTGTCAAAATGATAGTAAATTTTTCTTTAAAGTTGGAACATGAAGCATATTATTTAGTTTGAAAGAACATGATGATGTGTCGAAAGAAGAAGATCCAATGCGAGTGATAGGAAAACTTGTTCCATTACCAACAGTAATGACATCATTGTCGTTTTATTCAGCTAGGTTCTTGATGTTTCTTAAATCAAGAGTTAAATGATGGGTCATTCCGGAGTCAGGGTACCATGATGAATCCATATAGTTACAGGAAGAAGCATGATTAGTTATGTTGGTTGTAGCCTAGCCACTGCGATAACCTTCACTATATCAGTTGTAACACTGTAGAGAAGTATGACCATATTGATTGCATATTTGGTATACAATTGTAGAGGAATTTGAAGGATTTATGGCTGCTAGCATGTCCACGACCACGTCCACGACCATTGTGATTTCCTCTATGGTTGTTTGTAAAACTCTGGTTGCGTTTCTGTTACTGAATAAGAGCAGCTGAAGATAATTATCTTTGAGTATTATTAGCAGCATAAAATGCTAACTCAGCCACATGTTGATCTGCTAAACGAATTTCATGGCTTAGTAAGTAGCCTTGCAAATTAGCAAATAAGGCATGTTCAGATTGCGTAAAATCATGGCACTAACAAATGGACTATACTCGGGACCAAGTCCATTGAGGACATACAAGACAAGTTGGGAATCAGAAATGGGTTGTGAAATAGCTGCTAAGCTATCAGCAAAAAATAATCATTTTGGTTAGATAATCAAGAATATTCGAGACACACTTTTTGGTGTTCACAAGATGCAACTGGAGTTGCATCATACGAGCTTGAGAGTTTGAAGCAAATATCTTTTCCAGTCGTTTCCATGCCTCTTGAGAGGTCGTGAAACCAAGCATATGCGTGTGTACACTCTGAGACAAAGACGAGAGGATCCCACTGAGTAGAAGTTGGTCTTTTTGCTGCCAAGTTAAGAAATTTGGATTACGGCTTTGAGTGGTCTGTGGAGCCTCGTAGTGGTGTTGTTGTGATAGTTGCAGGTGGACAAAGATGAGATCCATCTAGGAATCACATGTCGTCATGACCATAAACAAAGGCCATGAACTGCGACTTCCATAGTAAATTGTTGGTATCATCCAACTTGATGGTTAGAACATGATTAAAATTGAAAGAAGAAGCCATTTGAGAAAGTAAAGAAAAGACTAAGAAATCTCACAAGGAAAATAACCACAGGCTATCTCGATACCATATCAAGGTGAAGATATAGTAGTTAGTTCTCCCTTGGATACCTAGGATAGAAAGAAGACTCTCTACTTATATTGTTGTAGGATACACATGTATAGAAAGTAATACTGATAGACATTTACACAGGATTACATATAATGGTAAACAAGAATATTTTCCCTAATATCGCATAATCTTGTTTCCATTTCCCAGTTAGCTTTCTTGTTATGGAAGGAGTGTATTAGCTGTATATGTCGACACACTATCTATGCCACTGCTATTAGCTGGCAGGATTAAAATAAACGTTACAGACACGTAAAAAATATCTTTGTAGTCACCTTAGCTTTTTGGCAATGTGCATATGTACCTAGGTATGCAAACAAGGTTGTTGAGTGCCTTTCCAAGCATGCTAGGTTGTTTAATACTCCCTCCGTTTCAGGAAAAAAGTTATTTTTTCTATTTGCACAATTGTTAAGATAAGATGAGAGAGAATAAATTTTATAATTTATTTCCAGATTTACCCTATAAAAAATTTAATATTACATATATCTTTATAGTGAGAATAATAATATTTCTTAAAATAACAAGGGTAGTTTTGAAAGTTTGTTATGTTGAAAATGAAAGTAACTCTTTTGTTGGAATAAAAATTCAAAGAGAAAGTAACTCTTTTCCTGAAACGGAGGGAGTATAAGGCAGGTATAGCATTAAACTCTTTCATCTTTCAAAATGATGTAAAAACTTCATATGTATAGTATATTTGTTTGTTTTCAGGGGAAAAAAATAAGGCTTTAGCTTAAGTCTCAAGTTATGCAAGGTTTTATGATAAGGTAAGAGCAAGCATGATGGACACTCTTTTCTTGGTTACAATAAGGGTTTATAGTCGAGGCAAGGATGGAAAAAAAAAAGCAAGTCTATGGTGCTTTTTTATATGGTGATGTTTAAAAAATCTACTTTAAGGAAAATCGGAAACTAAATATTCACACCATACAAATATTGAGTTTCCTCAAGCCAAAGCTTGACTTCCTACTAGATTATAGAGAAATTCTCTACCATAGTAGTCAAAACCAAGAAAAATATCCCTTTATGATGCTTGATTTAATAATAATATTTAATAATATTATTTTTAAAGTAATAATATTGTTAAAATAGTCATATAAAAAAGAAAAAGAAACAATGTTTGTACTAACATACGACCAATATACAAGGAATGTATACCTTGAAATATTTTTTTAAAATTTTTATTTATCTCTACGAGGAAAAAATATTTAAAATAACTATTCAAAACTTAAGACTACAAAATGTGTCAGTTTCAAATGGTGGTAATAACAGTTGATAAGTTGTTGTTTATTTACTCGGTAAATATAGTTATATATAAGGATTATTGTACATCACATATTACATGTTAGTACCCATACACTATTTTATGAAGCCTTACTAAAAACTGGTAAGCCCAATAAATACCAATTACAATAATGGTTAAGGGATTATATCATTCACAAACATGTATTTGTATCAATAATTATAATTGGTATTTAATCTCTCATTTGTCAAAAACCCTAGAATACCTTGATCGCAAGAATATCCCGTTTATTTCCAAGTTCATCACACATACATTAAAAGATATAAGAATGAATTCTACCTAGTGAACAACCTAACGTGTAAAAGCATTAATCAAGTTTAATTCTCCATGAGCATTACATTTTTTGAAATAAGGCTAATCAATGTATTTAACGTGGAAAGCGTACCAATTCAATTTAACAAAGGTTGTGATTCATATGTGATTGCTATGATGTATCACTACAAGCAACAACCACACTTATGCTACTTGAAATCAGAATTCGTCAACTTTTACTTATTGATAAACCTAATTTAGCTTTAGATATGAAAAGAAGTTAAATTGATTCCGAACTCAACCAACGAAGTGTTCAATCATGTAAAAGTTATAAACAATGAATCACAAATGAAAAATATTGAGACAAAACTAATATATTAATCAAATATCATGATTGAGAAATCAACTTTAATCCTTAACCAATAATAAAGAAAACTAGTTACTTATAATTGTGGAGTTCATACACATATTAAAATAAAGAAAAAGATAAGAATATTGCAAATCCTAGATGCGTGAAAAAGAATGGAGACTACTTGCTCCTTGCTCTTTGCTCCCAAAAATCAGATGTAGAAGATCCCATTGTTTTAGAAGACTCTACCTTTTATAGACCTCATATGATTCTCCACTTTCCAAAATTAGGTTAAACTCTTCTTTTCCAAATCAAAATCCAATAAGTCCACATACTATCCCATTAATCTCATGGGTAAAAATAAATCATCTAAAAATTATGTCAAAAGTGATCGCCGGAAACCGGTAACCGGAACAGTGTCGCCGGCCACCTGAGTCAACTAACGGCTTCCATTAAGCATAACGGTCACTAACGGTCAAGAAGGTCAAGGGAAAAGTGGCAGCTACCAAGTCAGCTGGCCTGACTTGGCTGACTGGGTCTACTCAACTGTGTTGGAATGGATCATCTGAATCGGTGAGTTAACTCGCTAGAAACCAATTTTGGAAGAGTTTCCCCTGTTCCAGGCTAGTTTCCGACCACAATTCAGGCCATTTTATCACTCCTTCCCTGCAAAGTTTCATTTATTCATTCAAACCATTCAATTAACACTCATAGACAACCATTCAATTCCATCATCAATATAGCTTCTCCTGAATCCATTAAACCAACATAACCTTCTTCATCTTCTATAACAACATCATTGCCTCCTCATTTCAACAGCAACAACAACTATTGAGATAATTCTCAAACACAATTTCTTCCTTTCAAACTCATAAGTCATTTCCTTCCCTTTTCTATTTCTCGTTCTCAAATACAAACTCAAAATCGAATTCAATTTGCTGAAAACTCAAATCTTAGACCCGAGCACAAACCCATCTGTCGATTCGTCTCTCTCAACAATGCCAACAACATCACCATCCTTACCCAGCCACTTGAATCTATATAGCTCCAATTTCAGATCCCATCTCTTCAAATACGAATTCAAGCAACACCACCAGAAAACCCATATTTCCAATCGAGCCATAGATTAGAAACCCTAACACACTTGAAACCCCTTTTCTTCTCTGCAACTTAATATTAACAAAGTCTTCATTTCTGCCAAGATTCATCCCCCTTTCTGTCTCTGACTTGCTTCACTATTTCTTCTACACTCTCTTCACGCTGTTTATCATCTCGACGGCACAGAAAGAAATATAGAGAATTAGTAACTCGACCTAATCTTTTAGGGTAAGACTCCTACCGTAAGAGATAGAAATGGATTTATGCATCCCAGCTGCTGAATATGACCACCCCTGTTGGGTTGCATATATCCTTGTCTTGAATTCCGATAACACTCCCATATAAAATGATATTTTTATCCTTCTTGAATGATTTCTTCTTTTTTTACTTTACATGACTCAAACATACCTAAAAATTCAAAAACAAATATCAAATACATAATTTACAAGAAAAATAGCAAAGAAAGTATAAACGATATATTATAATTAAGATGTTTAGACACCTATCAAATTCCCCCACACTTAGACTTTGCTACTCCTCGAACAAACTAAACTAAACTAAATCTAAGCTAAACAAAATTAAAGTACAACAACTCCATTTCGTTGAGGGTACAATTACACTTAGTATGTATAACAAGCCTTTAAACCCCTAGGTGTCCCTAGTGGACGATTTATAGTCCCGTAAGGGTTTACAAGAGGTATACCCATAAAACCTACAATTCCAATTTTCAAATACTTCACAATCACGCGATTCTACGTGCTAAGATGAAAAAATTTTACACATTATCAAGGAGTTAGAAATACCAAAGATCATAATTCTCATGCTTAACTCTTGAGTTAGGAGACAACCAACCATATGAAAAAATTCAGCATCGATATTAAATTGACACTCAGAAGACGCAATTTATGATTCTCATGTGTACAGGCAGGAATTGATAGAAATCTTGCACACGTTGAATGGTGGGAAGGGAAAACCTTCCGAATTATACTTTAATACCCCATAGAAACGTGGGAAGAAAATAACCTTTTTTATGATGATCTAAGAAAGGAAATCAACAACTATGCAAGGATGGGAATACTCACTCACCTTCTTATCCAATCTACAATCAGCACCACTCTCACAGCGTCCCATAGAAACGTCTTCTTATTCGACTTCAATTGTAGATGATAAACTCTTGAACTTCGTATAACCCTGACAATTTATAAAAAAAATTCTCTAATTATTGTTGCTTGAAACTTCTTTATAGATTTCTTCTTTTCCACGGCCTTAACGAATAAATATAAAAATAAATATACACTAAAACAATAAAAACAAATATTTTTTTATTTTTTTATTGAGACATGAAATATGAAATACAAATTAAAAGAATAACAATGAAACTAAAATGGTCGTGGGAGAAGGACTTTACCACTTGATTCTTCATAACTTGTATTGTCTCGATATCATAAACTTCACAAAAGTTCACTGCTTTTGATTTCTTCGCTCTTGTACATAGTCTTCAACTAGGATATAAATTCTGCTCCTTGTATTGTTACTTCACTTTGAATTTGAATTTTTCTCTTGTAGTGTTACTTGTAAACCTTGAACATCTTCAAATTTCTTCAAATTTTTGTTGTTCCTCTTGTTGATGATGATCGTGTTTCTATGGACCTGTTGTTGTCGAGAGAGAGAATGGTGCCAACTGCAAATCAAACTATAAGGTAAGTTTTTTCCTCAATTCTAATGTCACCCTCATTATTGATAGAATTAGCACTTAAGAGATCAAAAAGAAGTGCTGAAATGGTGCGAGGTTGAGTAGCTCATAATTCTACTCAGAGTTTGCGTAGGATGACACACACTCTAAAGGATAATTTTTAAATAGCTACAAAGAATTGAAGGTCTGGTGCCTCACATGATGTAACAATAGATAATCTCCACTAATAATTTAAGTCCCTTTTTATCAACTATTGTCTCTCAACAATTAAGAAACCCGAATATTGTTCTCGAACTTCGTATGCAAATCTAGCTCAAGGTATACTATGTGACTCTAAAATATCTAAAAGTTGGAGGTTTCATTCAAATAGTTACAAGAAAGTTGAAAATTTTCTACCTAAAAAGTGAATATTTAAGAATTGTATATGCTTAACCACTCCCTTACATTTAAACTTTACATTTTCCTTAGTGTAACTTGACTCCTCCAATGTAAGATCAAGGTGGAAAGTGATATGAAAATTTCAGAAAAAATAACAAGAAAAAGTACAAGAAATACTAAACCAACGGGTTGCCTCCCATGCAATGCATGGTTTAAAGTCGTTAGCCCGACTCTCTACTTGTTCGTAACTTCTTATCCAGCCTCTAACATATTATCATGAAAATCTGATTGAAGATTACTTGGTGTCTCATCGCCTCAAAGATATTAAAGTGTATGACCTTTCTCTCAAACTCCATATTCAAGGTGTCATTGTGGACATTAATTACTATTCTAGTGGTGCTCATAAATGGTATACGAAACAGTAAAGGAGTATACGAATATGAATTCACATCACTCATGTCTAGAACATATAAATCCACTGAAAATATTATCCCGTTACCTGCATCAAAACATCCCCAATAATCCCTTTCAGGTAAACATTAGATTTATCGACAAGTTGAATAACAATGCCAGTCTTCTTGAGGGGACCGAGATTTAAAAAACATAAATTGAAGCATGCATAACATTAATAGATGCTCATAGATCTAGCATATCTTTTGTAAACATGATTTTACCAATTATGCATGGAATAGTGAAACTACCAGTATCTTTCAATTTAGGTGGGAGTTTCTTTTGAAGAAACGTCGAAGCATTATCCCATACACTCATTACCGGTGATTCTTTTCTTGTTGGTACGTAAGTCCTTCAACAACCTTGCATACTTGGGAACTTGCTTGATAGCATCTATGAGAGGAATGTTCACTTGTATCTTCTTGGAAACGTCCAAAATCTCCTTGTCTTGTTCCACCTTCCTGGAATTAGCAAATCTGCGGGGGAAAGGTAAAAGAGGAACATACGTAGGAATATGAGTTTTGGATTTGGATTTAGGTAACTCATGAATTTGGGGAGAACTCCCTGCTATTTTTGGGTCGTCGTATCTCTCGTATCAGTAATTTCGATTTGCACAATTTGTGTAGCACTTCTCAATGTAACATCACTAACATTATCTTTTGGGTTAACAGGAGTTTGAGAATGGAGTTTCCCACTATTTTGTGCCTTCAGATGATTCAAATCACTATCCATCGAAGACATTTGTGTTTGCAAGTCCTTGATAGCGCTCTTGGTACCTTATTGTCTTTGTTCGAACATAAATGTAATGTGTTGCATCATGGCGTTGAGTTTCTCATCGATACTAGAATCCTGATTTTGAGTTTGTTGTTGTGGTTGAAAATGTTGTTGTTGGAAACCACTTGAACGATTGAACATAGGTTTTTAAACCGCATCTTGCTCGTTATCATAGCTAAAGTTGGGGTGGGCTCTCCATCCTTGATCATAGGTGTTGGAGTAAGTATCATACCGCTGATTTGGGAATATAACATTGACTTGTTCTACTTTCTCATAAGATTCGTGTGATGGTTTTATAACCACATATGTAATTTATTGCATCATTGCCTTCAGGTTTCCCATTTTTTGACGAAGATCAATAATTTCTCCTACTTCATTAACTCCATTGACTTGTTTTTCTGATCCATGGCTCAAAAATTATTGAGAATTCGCTGCCATGTTCTCAATCAACTCTGTAGCCTATGGAAATGTCTTGTTCATGCACCACCACTTGCAACGCCAATGAGATTCCTTTTACTTATAATCAAACCCTCTTAGAAAAAGTGGATTATAAATAAGTCACTGAATTGATGATTCTGACAGCAGGCCACCAATCTTTTGTAACGTTCCTAGCATTCATACAATGTCTCTCCTGCCATTTGTATAATCCCACTAATCTCTTTTCTTATTTGTGTGGCTTTGGATGCTAGAAAATACCTATCAAAAATCATTTTTTGCATTATCTTCCATGTAGTAATACTACAGAAAGGAAAATAGTATAACCATTATTTAGCTTTGTCCTTCAAAGAGAATGGGAAGGCCTTCAACATGGCTTCATCTTTATTTGTATCCTTAGGTATCATGGCCATGACTATGGTATAAAAGTCTGTTAGATGTTTATATGGATCTTTACTAGTTATTCCATGAAACTTTAGAAGTTCTGTGATCAACCATGATTTAATCTCGAACGTCGAAGTTTTTTGAGTACACCATTTTGGTTGGTCAAGCTTGTGAGAAGCAAACTCCTTGAGTGTATGATCACCCATTGCTTCTTCTTGTTTTTCTTCCGGTAAAGTGCCTGAAAAACAAGATTCTCAAAGCTAGGTTAAAACAAAAATAAAAAACAGAAATAAAAATCAAAATCAAAATCAAAATAAGAAATCAAAAACAAAAAACAATTCGCTGTCTTCCCGGCAGCGACGCCAAAATTTGATGTGTGTCGTATCACGTTAAAATTATATTCACTTTATTACTTATAATAAATATAGAGTAAGTATATGGTAAGAAAGATTCATTCCACATAAGGCTATTGCTGTTATTCAGTTTCAATTTCTTAAGTAACAAGGGGGATTTTTCAGAATTTATGAAAGTAATAAAACTTATTTTAGGGTGAAAAAAAATATACTACAAAAGAGTACTTTCAGTAGGTTTGAGAGATCAAAATCGAACAGGACGAGCCTAAACCAAGAAATGGCCTTTCAAGTCCTGCTTCGGTCACAAAGGTGGAGATGATGGGTTGATCTTTGGGGGGGGGGGGGTAGCAAAGAAGATTGAGAAATCACTGTGTAATTAAAAATGGTAGTGTGTATTTTTAAGAATGAATTATCTATGGGATAGATCGTTGATTCTTACTCTTATTCCCTTGTCGAATAGATAATGCCATCAATTTATAGTTTTAAAGAAAACACACTAATTTCTCGTAAGTGGTGGAATTTGTTGAAGAGGTGGAGAAGTTACGGAGATTGTAGTGGAGTCATGTACGAAAAATAAGTAAAACTTGTCTGACCACTACTCCTCGTCCTCTCAACTGTTCTGAAACTATCCTACTACTTATTAACTTCTTGTTCGTGGATTTGTTGCCATAACACACGATGTCGTATACCTCCATACCAATACACCAATGAGAATCCCTCCATGTGTTGTATTTGATATCTCGTAGAAATAGTGGAGTCATGGACCACCACTATTTGATTAGGTCAATTCAATGACTTGCTAAGTCAGTGAGGCAAGTTGCGTAATTCACTAGATTTATAATTAGATTGATCAGTGTAGCGTCTGGTAAGTTTAATGGTAATGTACTAGCTTAGGAGTAACATGGCGTAAACTTAATGGCCAGGTATCAACTCAGAAGTGACACGACATAAATTTGGAAGTGCTCGAAGCCAAGATTACGCGAAAGTTCCCAAGGACCAGTCATGTCGCACTCGAGTATTCATGCAAGAAAAAGGCTTGATGAGTAACCATATAGGGTTGGCGTTGGCATTAGGCCAGCGCTGAAGTAGTGAGGCATCCCTAGGAACGCGTCAGCGAAGCTAACGCCGTCACTAGGCTAGCGCTAAAGGAGTAATATGTCTTCGGGGACGCTTGCTTCCGTGAGCCAGCGCTGAAGAAGTAACACGTCTTCGAGACGCTTGATTCAGTGAAGCTAGCGCTGGCACTAGGCCAACGCTGAAGAGGTAACGCGTCTTCGGGGATGCTTGCTTCAGTGAAGCTAGCGCTGGCACTAGGCCAGCGCTGAAGAAGTAACGCGTCCTTGGGAAAATTCTTAGCGAGGCTAGTGTTGGCACTAGGCCAATGCCAATAAGTTATACATCCCTGGGGCGCATAAATTGTGACGCGTCCTTAAGTAAAAAGGCTAGAATGACATGTATTCTTAAGGACAAGACGCCAAATTGTGATGTGCTCTTTGCGAACAGGGTATTAATATAGAACGATCCTTTGAAGATCAGGCATTAACTACTTTCATAATAGATAGATTTATTTGAATATCAATGCGCATTCGAAATGAGTTCAAGGAATTCAGCTATGGAATTATGCGACTTGAGACTGGTTTAATATGGCATAAGTCTTGTAAATATTAGAAAAACTACGGGATCAGTATAGGACACCTGTAGCTATTTGTATATGACGTATTCTTAATTCTCCTGCGGAATATAAATATAAATATAGTGTTTCATGTTTTGATGCAAATCCAGAAATATGCGCATGAATATGTGCGGATACTTTTATGCTTCTGCTGCTAGGAAGAGGAGATTTTATAATTCTAGCCCTTGTCAAAAACTCACCATCTACAAAACTAAATCAAAAGCAAAATAAATAGTTGAAAGTAATCAAGAACTGAGAATATTGGTTAAGGGATTGTATCGTTCACAAACATGTATTTGTATCAATAATTAGAATTGATATATTTAATCTCTCATTGTCAAAAACCCTAGAATAACTTGATCGCAAGAATGTCCCGTTTATTTCCAAGTTCATCACACATACATTAAAAGATGTAAGAATGAATTCTACCTATTGAACAACCCAATGTGTAAAAGCACTAATCAAGTTTAGTTCCCCATGATCATTACGTTTTGTGAAATAAGGCTAATCAATATAATTGAACATGGAAAACGCACTAATTCAATTTAACAATTCATATGTGATTGCTATGATGTATCACTACAAGCAACATCACACTTATGCTACTTGAAATCAGAATTCGTCAACTTACTTATTGATAACCTAATTTAGCTTTAGATATGAAAAGAAGTTAAATTGATTCCGGACTCAACCAACGAAGTGTTCAAATCATGTAAAAGTTATAAACAATGAATCACAAATGAAAAATATTGAGACAAAACTAATATATTAATCAAATACTATGATTGAGAAATCAACTTTAATCCTTAACCAATAATAAAGAAAACTAGTTACTTATAATTGTGGAGGTCATACACATATTAAAATAAAGAAGAAGATAAAAATATTGCAAACCCTAGATGCGTGAAAAAGAATGACGGCTACTTGCTCCTTGCTCCCAAAAATCAGATGTAGAAGATCCCATTGTTCTAGAAGACTCTCCCTTTTATAAACCTCATATGATTCTCCAGTTTCCAAAATTAGGTTAAACTTTCTTTTTTCAAATCAAAATCCAAATCTAATAAGTCCACCTACTAGCCCATTAAGTCCATGAGTAAAAATAAATCCTCTAAAAATTTTGTCAAAAGTGGTCGCCGAAAAATTGGGTTCATTGCTGGAACCCGGTCATCGGAACAGTGTCGCCGGCAATCTGAGTCAACTAACGTTTTCCATTAAGCATAACGGTTATTGACGGTCAAGGGGTCAAGGGAAAAGAGTCAGCTGGCCTGACTCGGCTGCTGGGTCTACTCAACTGAGTTGGAATGGGTCTTCTGAATCGGTGAGTTAACTTGCTAGGAACCAATTTTGGTAGAGTTTCCCTGTTCTTTGCTGGTTTCCGGCCACAATTCAGGCAATTTTATCATTCCTTCCCTACAAAGTTTCATTTATTCATTCAAACCATTCAATTAACACCCATAAACAACCATTCAATGCCATCATCAACATAGCTTCTCCTGAATCCATTAAACCAACATAACCTTCTTCGTCTTCTATAGCAGCAACATTGCCTCCTCATTTCAACATCAACAACAACTATATAGATAATTCTCAAACATAATTTCTTCCTGCCAAACTCATAAATCCTCACTTGATTTCAACCCTCAACATTTCCTTCCCGTTTTCTATTTCTCGATCTCAAATACAAACTCAAAATCCAATTCAATTTGCTGCAAAATCAAATCACAGACCCCTAGCACAAACCCATTTGTCGATTCTTCTCTATCAACATCGCCAACAACATTGCCATCCTTTCTCAGGTACTTGAATCTCTGTAGTTTCAATTTTATATCACATCTCTACAAATACGAATTCAAGCAACACCACCAGAAAACCCTACAACACACTTGAAACCCTTGAGTCAAGCAACACCACCATATCTTCAATCGATCCGTAGAAACCCTACAACACACTTGAAACCCCCTTTCTTCTTTGCAACTTCAAATCAACAGAGTCTTTATCTCTGCCAAGATTCATCCCTCTTTTTGTCTATGACTTGCTTCTCTATTTCTTCTACACTCTCTTCACATTGTTTATCATCTCGACGACACAGAAAGAAATATAGAGAATTAGTGACTCGAGAAAATCCTTCAGGGTAAGAGATAGAAATGGATTTATGCACCCCAGTTGTTGAATATGGACACCCATGTTGGGTTGCACATATCCTTTTCTTGACTTCCGGTAACACTCCCATATAAAATAACACTTTTATCATTCTTGAATGATTTTTTTTTGTTTTACTTCACATGACTCCAAAGTACCTAAAACACAAAAAAAAAATGTAAAATACATCAAAAATATAAAGCACAACGTATGTATAAGTGGTGGCCTGGATTTCACCTGAGAAAGTTAAGGGGGACAAAGAGTGGCCTGGATTTCATCTTGGGAAGTTAAGGTGGGACAAAGAGTGGTCAGGATTATGAGATCTGTTTTTAGTTTTGAGATAAGTAGTGGTCCGAAGTTTTTAAATAAAACAAGATTGGGTTATAAGTGGTGGTTGAGATTTTATCTCGGGTAAGATATATGGATCTCATTTATGGCTTAGTTCTATTAGTTCTAAGGTTGGGATCCTCTGATAAGTTCCATCATCGACGTTATGGTTCAGTGATTGATCTATGTTTACATGATTTCATTTGGGGAAAAATAAAGAGCGGCTGAGATAAGTTTTAAGGGGATAAAGAGTGGTCATGATTAAAGGATCTGTTTTTAGGGTGGGATAAAGAGCGGTCAGGATTAATAGTTTTTAAATGGTTACGATTAAACAGGCGAGAGAATGATTCAGATAACTTGACGAGTTTCATTATCGACGGCTGCGAAATCAGACGGACCACATCTTTTCCCATTACTCCTCCATTAAATATCTCCCTAGCAAACTTCCTCTCCCCACTCTTCTGTTTCACGCACAGACACCACCACCCATTAAATCTCCTCATTTGTTACCAAACTTTATCTCCTCCCTCTTCCATTCCATGTCGGGGGCATCAATCCGAGATTCAATCCAATTTTCTAGGGTTTCAATTTTCCTTCTCATATATCACTTTAATCATAAGAATCTTAAACTCCGAAATTCCTTTCTGAAATTCTATTTGTTTTTTTTTTTCCGTTGTGATGGCGAAAATCAAATCTCAAACATTATTATTACAAAACAAAAAGAAAAAGGGCCCAACGAGGATCAGTGTTACCACGATTATTATGTGTAACTTGATCGTTTTTTTATTGTTTTATCTTTAGTTGCTACACATCGGTCTCAAAGGTTCGTGAAACTCTTCTTCTTTTATTGTATCAATTCGTTTGGCTGTGACATGAAATTTCTTTCTAGTTGATGTGGATAAACAAACTTTACACACTGAATCGATATGTATTTATTGTTTGTAAAAGCATGTGTGTAGCAAGTGTGAAATGTCTGTGTAAAGAGTGTGCGAGGGACTGTGAGTGTGTGCAAGGTGCACGTGAGAGTTATGGAGAGTTGAGTACATAACAGAGAGTAGAGTCCTGTAACAAACAATCTTTTCATTCAATCAATTCTATTGATCAAATCGTTACAGTACCAATATAGACATCTTTGGATATTATCATGGTATCAGAGCTTCAGTCTCAGATTTTTCTGAGGGAATCGATCCTTCTTCATCACATTGATTCTTCTTCTAAACATCATTTTTTTCAACTCATCCGTTTTCAATTCAGCTGGTAGTTCTTGAAGAATATTTGAGTTCTTGGAGTGATTATTTGTTTGTTCTGAAGTTTGATTTGATCCTGATGCTTTGCTGCAACGTCTTCAAACAGGATCAAGCATGATTCTCAGATTTGGAATTTGATTTAAATCACTTGAGATCTTGGGAATACAGGTTTACAATTTTGTTCTACATTGAGACTTGATTCTTCTACATCAACTGCTTAAATCAAATCAATGTTGGTAATCTCGAATCTCATCTTTTGCTTACTTCAAAATTGACAACATGTGTTCGATTTCTATGTCACTACTTCAACAACATCCATTTTCATCTTCAACCAAAGATTTACATCATAATTAGATTGTTTTTTACATCTAATTTCTTAATCAAAATCTACTGTTCTTGTTTCCTGATGCCGAAAGGATCTGAGCATGTTCTAGTCCGCTACACCAAGGTCTAGTTAGGGCGAAAACTTAAAGTTGTTCCACTCGATTGGATTCAGAAGAAGGTTGAGAGTTTGTGGGTGAAAATGATACTGCACATAGTGCTTAACGGTTCATTCTTCATACTTCTAATCTCAATTCTTATTTTAAGGCAGTCCTCACTACGGTGTTAAAGTGTTTTGCGTTTCCAATGATATTTCTGTGTTTGGATTTCGAATTGGAGTTGGTGTGTACTGGCATACATTTTGGACTCTTTTTTGTCGAGTCTGCATATGTATTAGTGTGCAGCCTATTGTTCATTTCTATCTTAGTTAGGTCTTTCATTTTTTAGTTCAAAATAAAAGGATCCAATTCTTGAATCAATTCTTGTTTGGTGAATAATAAATTCTGAATCTCAGTGTGAAATGTTTTGTTTCATTGTCTGATTCCAGATTTTAAGTGCTGGATAATGGTAATTGAAGTAGAATTGTTAGAGGACATAAATATGGCCTTGTTTATGCTGGTGTTGGTTGGGTTGTATGGAGGAATAAAAAAGACTTGCCTGATGAGTTACTCTTTCATATTAACTATCTTGGAGCAGACCAACACATCATGGAAAACTGCATGGCTAATGCACAAATTTTGACAAAGTTTTAGAAAAGATGGGTTGTTTCTCTCAAAGGAAGTAAGAATACTGTTGGTGGACTTCTCTCTCAAAGATAGCAGTACACACACAGTGTTTGGATAGCCGAGAGCTTGAGACAGTTTGGATGGATTGTTCCAGCATATACATTGCCAGCAGATGCCCAGCTTGTTACAGTTCTCTTTGTTATCAGAGGATTTTAGCCTCTGTTTTAGCTAAGCATTTAGAAGGTAACTAAGATGGAATTCCTGTTACTTGCAGTGGCAGTCCCCATGATAGTATGGTGGTCTTGAAGCAGGAATCTCGTCTAGGAGGTTCTACTGTAGGGGACATGGCTCCATATCAAGTATTTGTTTTGCTATTGGGGGTCTAGGCAGTGTGAAGTCGGAACTGGAAGCTACTGTATTATTATGAACAGTGAATTAACGTTACCAGTGAACAAGGTGTTGGACTGTGAGTGTGTTCTTGGATTCTGGAACTGTCATGGACTAGTTAGTCTCGTTATTCATTGTATAAATACAAATCTTCTGTATTAAGAAAGTTAGTTTCTGTGATTTTCATGTGCACAAGTATTGAGAAAGCTGTGCAAGTGTTTGGCCATTAACACTGTTATGGCCAGGTTGTCCCCATAATAGTTGAACATTTCAGGGCTGAGTGCACAACAAATTTTCATAGTATCTTCACATTGTTATGGCCAGATTTCAGTCCGAAGAACGGATGCGCATTGTTTGTTCACTTGCTCTTTTGGTGCTCTTTACCTTCTGCACCAAAATTTTTGCTGCTACATGTTCTAATTATCATGGTGTGCACAGGTTCTACTATGTGAAACACGGATGGTGCAGCTAATACTACAAGTCATGCACCATAGTCTTCTAGGTAGAGTTCTTCTTCCAGTTCTTCTGCACCAAAATTATCGATGTTACATGTTCCAGTTTCTTATCATGGAGTGCAGCTGATGCTTCTTTTGCTGCAGCCAGTTCACAACATTTCACATCATGTGCAATCTCAAGTTGTTGTTTTTTTTTCTTCCAACCTCCTTGAGCTTGAGGGAGGATAAAAGCATGTGTGTAATAAGTGTGTGAAATGTGTGTGTAAAGAGTGTGTGAGGAACTGTGAGTGTGTGCAAGGTGCATGTGAGAATTATGGAGAGTTGAGTATATAACAGAGAGTAGAGTCCTGTAACAAACAATCTTTTCATTCAATCAATTCTATTGATCAAATCGTTACAGTACCAATGTAGGCATCTTTGGATGTTATCAGTTTGGGTTTCTTTAGTGAGTGTTTAATGTAAGGGTGAATTTGATTGTAGGCCAAGATCCTAAGCTGACAACGGCTTATTGAATCACGAGGTAAGGAGATTGTAAATAATTTTCCATGAATTTGTGTTGTTTTTCTGTTTATCCATGTTGTCGTTTTTTTTTCTTTCATCAAAAAATATTTTGTTGAGCATTTATCTTTGCTGCTCTGCAGGGAGTTGATGTTTTTTCACTCAAAACTCTCTTTTCCTTCTTCCTGGTGGTATGTAATTTCACTCTATTTCTCCCATATTTCTTTCTGATAAAATGGTCATCTCGCAACTGTACACATGATACCTTTCTATGCTAGCCAGCAAGAAGCGTACGATGCTAGGATCTGTATCATTCACATACCCCCTATTAAAATGTATCAAAACACATTGAAGAGGTATAGTAACAATGTCAGGAATGATACCTTGATACCATAGTAAGCACATTAATAGTCGATCATTACCAACCTGATCTGATTGTTTTATGTTGTTGCAGTGCAGAGAGTAGTTGATAGTAACAAGTTTCTTAACGGCTGCTAAGAGTTCATTCAAGTTGGAACACCCCCTTGGTTTGTTATCTTATCTTTTATCTTTTCTTATTTTAACGTTTGTTGATTTTAGGTTTTTCTATTTTGAAATACTAATCATAAATTTGACTCCGATCGCGAATGGTTATTGTTATGTTTAATTTGAGAGGATTTTATCTATTTTTCTTAGATACGATGATTGGATTTTGTTTGATATTATTTGAAGGTGTAAAAATTTCAAGTTTTGTTTTTGCAATTGTGTTTCTTTGATTCTTATGCCTTATGGTGCTGTTGAATTGTGTTGAACTTAATTCCTGCAAGGTTTTTATGTTGTGTTCTGGGTGGAGTGAAATGAAAGAGTCATATGATGTTGTGGTTCAAATTAATTGTAAGATAAGAGTTGAATTAAAGCACACCTACTGAAGATTTTTGTAAATGTAGGACATACTTCATAGATGATATGTGTTCAATGCATTCCATTTGTAAAATTTTCAGTGTGGTAATATGTAATCAATTACTGCTAAGGGTTTAATATGATTATAATATATTCTTGAGCATCAACCAGTACTAACCTAATAATTTAGTAAAGATGTAAGATTCACCAAAGTGCGCTTGCTCTAATATGTAGTTTCTCCTCAGTATGGGTAATATGTAATCAACTGCCTAAGGGTTTGATATGATTATAATGTAAACAGGTAAGAAACAAGCTTTGTTGCCTCTGAGTTTACGATGGATGGGAGTTATTCACAGTCTGTAAGGGATATAGAAAGTTGGGATTGAGATAGATTTCAATATGGAAGTGAAATGGTTTGTATTTGTATGGTTTGAATACAGTTTTGATCCACGGAAATAGATAAAGAATTGTGCTTCTTCCATTGATCTTTATGGCTGAATGGAGGTGATTAATGAAGATTTAGTGTTTGTAAATGACTAGAAAAATATGGGTTTATGTTGAATGCTCTGCAGGGAAGATTATAAGTGGCTAAAAACACCATAACATACTCACCTCCTTCACCATATGAAAACGCACAAGTGCTTGACAAAAAGCCTGAACAAGCTTTTTATTGGCTAGCCATGGTAAGAGGGTTGTTTTAGAAGTCAAGAAACACAAGAGTAGTACTCGAGTTTATGTGGGGTTTTGACAGGAATTTGAGTTCAATTGGGAGAAGAAACAGGTGGTACTAGGTTCATGAGGAATGGGTTAGTCTTGGGCAGAGTTTGAGGACTTACAAACAACTGAAAGAAGTGTTGCTTCAATAGTTCAGTGGCTGAAGTGATGGGTATATATGGGTCCTGGTGCGTTCAGGAAGAAAGGTTTTGATTATACGAGTCTTGGTAATATTCTAGCTGGAAAACAAGGATTTTCTGGAAGTCCGAGTTGTTTTGGACTCGCTAACTTGAGCGAGAAATCAATGGAAACATGGTGCTAATGCCTTTGATTATTTTGATTGATGGTGGGAGATTTTTAATGTTTGAGAAGAATTAGGAAATATATTTTTGTGTTGGATTCGAATGAAACAAACAGATCCATCCCTACACCCCTGACGATTGCAGTTCCCATCTCTAACAGAGAGGAGCAAAGCTCCTCTCCAAACCATCAGTTGCAGCACCTTGCTGCCGAGTCTCCAAAACCATTTCTTCCACCTGCATATATCCCTTCACGACCACCACTTCACCACCTGCAGTTCGAGTCACTCCGCCACCAGTGAGTCCACAGCATCATCCCCTCTCGCCAACCTGCATCGCCACCTGTTCGCAGCTGCAATTCAATTCCACCTTCGATTCAGAGCAGCAACTTGAGGAGTCTGTTGCACTATACCATGTATCACCAGTTCCATCGCAAGCGACCATACCGAGCCAGCAACAACCATTCGTACCTCCAGTCCACAATACTATTCCACAATGCTGGCACTGGAGGTAAGTTCTAACCTGTGCCATTTATAGTACCGTTTTGTCTGATACCCTAATTGCTTAAATTTCTAATTCTTTTTACTTATTGCTTGATTAGATTTGGAATTGTCCAAGTATCTTGAGAACATATTGAATCAGGTAATTTTGTCTAGCACTAAAATTGGATCCTAGCATCCAGCAGCTTCCTGCCCATCCTAACTTTTAATTAGCTAAAATTAGGACTATATCTTTGCATGTGTTTCTTTTGATTTTACATTTTTACTGCATGTCATTGTTATCTAGGGATGAATCCAAAGTCAACCAAGCTTCTTATGATATTTCATGTTGGTTTTTCATTTGCCATCAAAAGTAGTACCGTTTAATTTGTGTGAACTTTCTTCTTGATTTTACTTGGAACCACTTACTCGTCCTTGGAACATTTGGCACCACCATTTGCACATTGGTGATGGCATTAGTGATGTTTGGATAGATGATCCATGGGTATTTAATCATCATTATGTAAGCTTTAGTCATTTAGCGAAGCAATTCAGTTTTAATAGAAAATGCTACCAGCCAACCTGGTACAGAAAACAGTAGGACCACAATCTATTTACAGAATAAACCCTATTTGTTGAGTTCTTTTTCACAGTGATCGATTACCTAGAGTAGTAGCGATGGAAAGGATTCTTGAGTGACTTAGAGGTGTATCTATCATATCAAACAGATTGGATTTTCATGGTCTGTTTGTCTTATACATGGATCTGGAGTAGCATTCTTACAGTCGTGGATGCATCGGTGGTATTTCATTCTTCATGCGGTCTTCAAGGTGTGTAAATGCATTGTTAAAGTCTAATCACTGTAATCTCTAGCTTGAAACTTAAAGTTGTTCAATAATTTTAATTTTATTTTCTTCTTTATCTATAAGGATATGTTCTTGGGTTTATTCTAATTTTTATCAATTTTTCTAATCTTTGATAATTAACAGTTTAAAATGTTTTTCAGACATTTTTGGTAGCCAAACTAAGAAAAGTTTGAGGCATTCACACTCATGTCGAAAAGGAAGATGAGAAAGATGGAGAAGAAAGACAATGAAAACTTTCTAGAACAGAAGAACAAGTTTCTCAGCAAAGCTAGAGGTACGGACCTGGTTTAACTCGTAAACTCTCATTTACTCTAATATAGTGAGTTGTTCTAGAGGTTACATGTCGTCATGATAGGAATGACAACATAAGATCTGGGATAAGGTGTATACAGTATTGGTTGGTCTGAATTTAAACGTTGGACTTTAATTTTTCCCTGTATTACTATGCAACAGAGATTTTCGAGAGAACCCTCGAACACTACAGAGAAAATGCACCTGAGCTAAAGGAGGAGAGAGCTATGCTTTTGGAGGAGTGCCTGAGCAAGTGATGCTAATTTTTTGTTTAAAAGGTGATTGTAGGGAAACTCGAATTCTTTTTGTCATCGAAATCTGATGTATAAAACATATGCATCTAATGCAGATCCCATAAATACATATTCAGATTGTGAGTTCTACAAGATTACACAGTACACAGATAGTAGAAATTGGTAATAATGCTACAATCTACACCTACGAACTGACAAACACCTTAATCGTCTGGTTAATACTTTGTTGTAGGAAGTTACAATCATCATTTATGGTTATATCTTCTCTCTCTCTATTTGATCAGATAAACAAAATCCGATTCTAACCACATATACAACGCAGGTACAAATTTTGGAGGAAAGCAGTACTTCAAGTCTGAGCTAGATTTTTAGGGCAGATCATGCTCTAAAAGGGGCTTCCAATGTGGGGAAGTCATTTGCAAGGCAGCTCAAGAAATGTGATAGCTGCATCCCCACATGGCTCAGTTCTGAAGGTTCTGCTATCTATCTTGAACGTCTATAATGGGAAGAGTCAGAAAAACACAACTAATTTCTTTTGATGATTCTTTCCTGATGAAGATTTTAGAAGCAAAATAACAGGTTGATATGTACTTCATTTCTGGTGTGTTGGTAACTTTCGCATTGAATGTGTTGTACGTATATACTTCTCACTTATCAAACCTATTGTCAACCTGTGACTGTAAGTTATAAAACTCGGAAACCGAAATGCTTGGTGTTGGGGTTTCCAGTGGCAAGAACCAAGCTGAAAAGGCAGCACTATATGCAACCTCAACTCCATTCATAGATAAATCAATTGAGCGGGACACAAAGTTTGCGTATCAATAGAATTTAATTCATATTTTTGGTACTTACTTGCTAGATACAAATCACATCAAATTAGTAACCCACAAATACAGCACAAACAAAATAAATATTATATCGTTCATATCGGTGGCTACAAAACCTAATAAAACAACTTAAGTTTACATAATAACAGGTTTTTGGGAATTCATTTAAATGTAAGAGTAAAACCGAATAAAACAACTTAAGGTTACATAATAACAGGTTTTTGGTAATTCATTTAAATGTAAGAGTATGGTATAAATAATCGATGTAGGATTAATCAAAATACATTTAACATTAATTGTCACCAAAATATTTAATTGCCACTTATACTAAATCTTCTACTATAAACACTAAGGTGATAAAAAAAAATCTGTAGATATTTCATGATTATTAAAATTTTATCGACTACCGTTCGAATCCGGGGTTTATTTTGGTACTAGGTTATAATTATGTACATATTGTTTGCACTTAGGGAATTCAAATCTGCAGCACAATAGCCAAAATAACCAAGTTCGAAGATGTATGGTCACACCCTTCCTGTTCGATGTGCGGAACCGAGGTTTGGGAAAAGGGAATACGACACCTTTTGTATCCATTGCGAAATATATACACCACCATGGGAACGGTAGTTAACAAAAAAAATTAAGAGATAACAACCTATCTAATATTCAGAAGATAATTATAAAAATCATAAATAACTATTAATAGCATGGCCCATGCATGATACGGCTGAGGATGGAGGTACAAAACAAAACGGAAACGATAAAGTTTAAGCTGACGAACATGCGGAAAACTTGATTCAACAGACAAAAGAGCACCTACTTGACTTGAAAAAGGTAACGGTATAACTCGAGTTTAGATAAAGTGTTTCAAAAAATTTTGGGGATTATGTCGTTATGGCAATATGTTTTACTAAATTCTAATTTGGTGGAAACAAAATACAGAGAGGATTGATGGTGGAAATTTTGATATCTTTTACCGGGTGCTGGAAAAAGATATCGACTTCCACCTAGCGATGGAATCGAGGAATCTTGAGATCCTGGATGGAATTCATATCGTAGCGAGGATCAATCGATTGTTGATTAATTGGGCGACACAAATAGTTGGGGGAAACAAAACATAAGTAAAAACATAGACTTAAACTATAATATAAGAAATATTTTTTTGTAGAAAGGGAACATACTAAACGGGTTATTAAATGTAGATTGAGGACCCTCCAGAAGATGATTTGGAAGGTTGTGAGGGCAACGAGGATATTCACTTCCTCTTATCAGCGGGAATCAAGTGACGAAGAAGAAAAATAACAATAAATGTGATATCTAAGGTGATAGGATACCAATATTCAACAAGTCAAATATTATTTTAATAATTTATATTATCATCTTTCACGTATATTAAGTAGTGTGTACGTGGGATTCAATAATATTTTAAATCACTTTTAAAAAGTTCGAGTGATTGAAGGGTGACAATTTTCCAAATAAGACCAATAAGATACCGAGGGTTGACATGCAGTTTGTTAATACGTTTGTTAGATTATATACATTATTGGCTAATTAGTTTTAAATATAAATTAACTTAATTCAACAATACTAAATTATTTGTTGCAGAAGAACTCGATATATGTAACTTTTGTGACTAAAAATACGCGAGTAAAATGGTTTTAAAAAATTAAGGATATATGAGGTTCGGGATGTACATTTCGATAATTATCTATTCCCGTGCCGGTTAATCCCTAGTAATTTACAAGAAAAAATAGCAAAGAAAATATAAACAATAGATAATTAAGGTGTTTTAGATACCTATCAGAGACCAACCTAGAAAATATGATAAGAGGTGTTTTTTAGTGGTACAATTACCAAGCGATCCTTTATTTCTAATTTTAAAACAAAACCTAATCTATTTATCCCCAAATTTCAGTTACAAAAACAGAACCGATTCATCATCATCCCCTCTTTATTCTCTTCCTTTTCTCTTTATTCTCTCCATAACTGTTTTATCTTTATTGTCGATTAATTGTTAAATTCAAAAAAAAAATCGTTGATTAATTCTATCTATAAAAATGACACAAACGAAACAACGTTTTAGACCTACACCTAATTCTGGAATCGCGACTGTAGATAAACAAAAAGACGCACAAAGTATCAAAGATAAATTAACTGCAATTGAAAATCAATTAGAGGAGGAAGAAGAAGACTCAGACACTCAAAATCTTATTCAAATGGCTCTGGTTCCCATTCATTTATTTAGTGTTTTTATTAATTTGAACTCGATAAAATAGGTTGGAATTGAAAAATTAGGTTTGAAAATTCAGTTACAGAGTCACAGTCGGCTTGATTATTTGATGAATGTTATGTCGGCTGTGACTGTCGGCATTGATAGTTGAATTTAGTATGAATACCGTACCGACTTCCATAGCCTCTTTTAATAGATATTTTGCATGTGTATTGTCGGCGTGCTTGAATAATTTTTTAACAATGCCGACTGTTGAGAAAACGTATACTCTCGGCATATGCGATGAATTTCTAACAATGACAGACAATACCGACTGTTGCTCCATATTACACAAAGTTTAAAACCATTCCATTCATTGAACTAAAACTATTTCATTCATTAAGCGTGATCGATTGAAATTTTAAAATACAAAATATAAGGGACCACTCAAAATATCATTTCATCAACTAAGTCCCAAAAGTATCCATTCCAAAGTTTAATCCACTTCAATTGTTACAATATTCTCTCGCTCCATGGATAAACTTAAAGTATCCAACAATTGGTGATTCTCCTTGTACATTTTCATCCATCCATCAAAGTGATTGGACACTATAATAGGCATTTTAGTATATACATAAACCGGTGGTAATAAATAATTTTTCTTTAACTTGAGACCGATAAAATGGTTCTCGTTCATGAACGGTAGAACAATTCTTCTTTTCTTCAACGAACCTTCACACTTTTGCAATTTTGGTGTAAACGTAATGCCCATCCCATAACCAAAATAATGAACCACACACCGAAGTGTATATGCTAAGAGATGACCACATACTGGTATTCTCATCCAATAATACGACCGGAAGGAACTCCATGGGTTCCTTAGGCCCTAGTAGACAAACATGCAAATCATTGAAATATTGTTCATTGTCTACCGTTGCTTCATAGAAACTCTTCCTTATGATTAGTATTGCGGCCATATTCATTCTTGAGTACTGGCATTGTGTCATCCCCAAATTATCCGCCTCATGTAAGTATCCTAATTTCTCAGTCGCAACATGATAACCATAATTTTCATCTTCATCGACATCGCCCGTTGATATAACATATTCACGTGTGATCTCGGGAAGTTGCCTCGTATACTCTTCTATTATGGTATGACAAGTTCGCTCCGACTTGCCTGTTTTCGGATCCATGGGGGTGTTCATATTACCTCTTGCTTTCCTTATTATCTCCATACCATCTTCTGCAATATTTTGAGATACAACTTCTTTCTTCGGCATACCTCTTTTCTTTGGAACAATGTTTCATCAATGTTGGACATATCTTGGGAATTCTTATCTTGTTTATTTTAGGTGATGTACTATCTTCCTTCTTCGGCCTTCCTTTTTTCTTTGGAAAATGTTCTTCCTCAATGTTGGGCTTATCTTAGGAATTCTCATCTTGTTGTTGTTGAGTTGATGTACTAGCTTACTTCTTCATCCTACCTTTTTTCTTTGGAACCGGTGCTTCATCAACGTTGGAGATATCTTGGGAATTCTCATCTTGTTGTTGTTGAGTTGATAGACTAGCTTCCTTTTTCAGCCTTCCTCTTTTTTTTTTTTGAAATCGGTGCCCCATCAACGTTTGATATAACTTGGGAATTCTTATCTTGATGTTGTTGAGTTGATGTACTAGCTTTCTTCTTCGTGCTTCCTCTTTTATTTGGATTCGGTGCTTCATCATACCTCGCTTTGGATATCTCATAAGCACATGGATCTCTTTTCTTACTTTCCTCACGTCACTCGCTTGCTTTAATTTTTTTTTCCTAGCCAATTTGGTTGGTTGTCTACCACTAGGTTTTCCTTTTATTGGTTCATGCACGTCTTATGTGTATGGGTGACTCAATCGCCTCATTTGGATCAACCAAATTTATCTTTGAACCGAGTTCCCACCTGCATATGTGTTGAAAAATTCTCGGCCTTACATAGTATCCCATACATTTTCTCCACCATCTTCTGTAGGAGGAGGGGTGAAAGAGATTCGCTGCCAAAACGGATTGATAGCCTCAATTGGTATCACATCTTTATACTTCACAATCATATGAAAACATGGAAGTCCCATAGATGACACCATAGGACAAACACACACATCATTTAGTTGGACGTATTGTCTCTCTCAATTTAATTCTCTCATTATATACGTTTTTTTCCCAATGTGACACATTGTATTTTATTCCCCGGAGAAAATTTCATCTCTTAAATGTACTATCATACTCTCCATTGAGATTTTTACAAATGATTTCTTAATATTATCAATCTCCTTTTTTGAATTATTGTTTCATTGCGTCAGTCACCATAACAACATTTCCTTGATTTGAATATAAGATTTTCTTCAATCAGTCGTGAGCGGACACTGCAATACTAGTGGCTTCATTGCCATTGTTTCTATATCGGCTGGTCTATGCCCGTACAATTTTTTTCTTTATACATATCTAATCATTGAGTTCTGCAATAACACTTGGGTACCTATCGTTCTAATGAGCAATAAACATCTTCAAATTCTTTTCATATGTACCCTCGGTGATGGACCAAACCAAGGTATCCCACTCGCCTAGAAAGTTCAACCATTTGAGATGATTTTGTTTGTGTTCTTTGTCCACCATCTCTTTAAATTTTTTTTCTCTTCCTCTTGTTCTTCGGGTGATATTTGGCTTATTCGAACTTCTTTCTCATCTTCTTCTTTCTTTGAATTATTAATATCCTTCTTTGGTGGCTCAATAACCGAATGGCAATGTTTTTTCACATTGTTCACTATATGGAATGTAGAAAGAAAATTTTGTGCATCTGGGAAAACATTAGAAATCACGGTCATTAATGTTTATTCATTATCTGTTATTATAACCCATAGAAGATCATTGCCGCGGAATAGTAAATTCAACTGTTATAAGGCCCAAATATAATTATGATCCTTCTCGTCTCTCATAAAAGACCAATCCAACGTGAATGTTACCTTGTCTTATGTATGACCACAGTGTTGAACAACGACATATGATATTTTTTTGTCTTGTAAATGCAATCCATCATAATAACTATAAAGAATGATTTATCCAATTATGCCATCACCGAATGCGCAATGATCATATTTGAAGGACCTTGTCATCCATCCCCTTTTTCAGTTTGTGTGCATAGTTGAAATCAATGGATAACTTTAAAAATTCTTGCATAACTGACCTTCCTTGCTATTCCCGCCTTCTTATACTTGCTCATGCACTGTAAATAGTACTCAAAGAAGACACGTTAGTTCGATCCTTCGCCTTGATACCTCTGAGGATTTGATTTAGTAAGGTGCGTGTCTTAGTCAATCTTTTTACTTCCTCGAATTGACCGGGTGTCAATGTTGCAACTACGGAATTCCCAACATAAGTATGCGGATCCTTATAGTTATGGAGACAGCACATCATTAGTCGGTTGCAGCCAGGTAAAAATATTTCAAGTTCTTTTACTTCACAAAATGTGGATTAGAGTACAATGATAAGAACGAGTTCGTTCCTCAGAGAGGTATGAGTTATTATTCGTATTTGAAAATTTAGGTAACAAGGAAGATTTTATGTTTTAAGACTAAAGTTATTATATTAATTCTGCTAGCAAAGATCAAGTAAAGAGAATCAATAGGTTGAGAGTACTGGTTGAGGGTTCATCTTCAATCATAAGACATGCAATTTAACTAATAATTAGAGTTGTCACTTCATCATTCATTATCAAGATTCCTAGAGTATCCCATCGAGAGTATACTCCGGTAAATTCCTTATGTCATCACATACCATAACAATGAATATGGGATTTCTATTAAAAGAACAACCTAATGCAACATGTTATTAGGTTAATTCTCCAATAAGGTTAAGTTCTATGAATTAGACTAATCAATGTAATAAATATACTACGAGTAATTTATTTAACATAGGTCAAGCTTCTACATGGAATCACACGAAGGTTTTGAATACAATCATCAATCGCATAATGCTACTTATGAAAAGGTTTATCAACAATTCCGTATCTCAAAACCCTAGTCTAGCAATAGATATGCATTCATGGTTATTTAGTAGAGATCCTAAACAAACACTCACCCAATCATACATGCGATAATAATTAGAAGAACAAGAACGATAATGATGAAATTAAGATAACAAAACTAATTTATTAATCAAATAACATGGTTCTGGTATCCAACTACATCCTTAGCCAATATGAAAGGTTTAGTTCATCATGGATTTCTCAAAATCCATGGAAAATATAGAATACAACAAGTAAAGAAATCCATAGAAATCGTGATGTTCAATCGATACCCCCAAGCTCTAGCTCCTTGTCTTCTCTTGTAAAAAGTCTCTTTGTGTGTCAAAAAGTCCATTCTTAAGGTTATGGAAGTCTTCTTATGTAGACCTCACCAAATCTAGGTGTTAGATTCCTAATGAGACAATGTTACCTTGATTTAAAAGAAAAAACATGTCTTAAAATTGGCCCCTGTCGTGCTATAATCGACCAATACACTTCCTCCATAAACACCGATTGTGAAGCCTCAAAAACAAGAGTTTTATGTCCAAAATATCGTTTAGAATCGGTGGATACAATCCTCCATAATCCCCGATTGTAAAAGGCTCAAAAACAAAGTTTTTTTGTCCAAAATTTCGTTCAGAATCGGTTGATATGAACCACCTGTATCCACCGATTCCGATCACATCTTTTTATTCGACTGTTTTGCTCATAATTTCCTTATACAAACTCGGAATGACCTCATTCTTTTTGCGTTGAATTTGTATTTAAATTATTTTCAAGATGATGATAAGAAATTATGGTTTGAAAGAGTTTAATTTGGTCTTTGGACCTTCTTCACTTGTGGTACTTGACTTCCTTGGTCATTTCATGTCACAATGAACTCCTATTTTCTTCTTTAGTTGAATACACTTCAAAACTCCTAAGAAAATTAAAAACAAATAAAATCAAAGCATAATGATATGTAAAATAATAAGAAAGTAATGAATTAGAGTACCAAACTAGTGCAAATAATGAACCTATCAAATTCCCCCACACTTGCCTTTTGCTACTACTCGAGAAAACTACCTAATAAACTAAATACAACAACTCATTTTCGTCACAGTTGCACTTAGCATGTGCAACAAGCCTTTAAACCCCTAAGTGTCCCTAGTGGACGATTTATAGTCTCGTGAGGGTTTACAAGAGGTATACCCAAAAAACCTAAACTCCAACTTTCAAATACTCCAAAGTACATGTATCCAAAGAGCTACGAAGACATAAAGTTTATGCACACTAACAATAAGAAGTTAGAAGCATCAAAGAATGTTATTCTCATGCTTAATCGATGAGTAGGAAAAACCAATGCCATAATGAAAGAAACCATCCCCGATAGCGATCGAATAAGTATTTCTCCCTGACTTCTGCCTTACCAATAGGATTTTATGGTATTCACACTCGTAAGCATTTAGAAATGGGTCTCAAATGTGTGCAAACAGGAGTGAAGATATAACACTAGTACACGTTGAACGATGACGTTAACTTTTTTTTCCCTATTTCTATATTTTTGATAATTTGTAAGAAAGGAAATCAACCATTATGTGAGGATGTGAATGCTTACTTACCTTCTCACCCGATCTACAATTGGCACCACTCTCACGGAGAATAGAAACGTCTTCGTCTTCTTCTATTGATAATAAACCTCTGAACTCTGTGGAACTTTGACAACTTTTACCCGTTTTTCTTCAATTCCTTGTTGCTTGAAACTTCCTTATATATTTATTCCTTCTCATGGCCTTAACTAATGAAATAAAACACTAACTATGAAATTAAAATGCATATCTTTTTGTATTTTTTTCTAACAAATAGATAATAACTACGAAATAATGAAATTGAAATTAATATTGCCATGGGGAAAAGACTTAAGCACCTGATTCTTCACAACTTGTATTGTCTTGGTATCGTACAAACTTCAAAAACTTATATATATATATATATATATATATATATATATATATATATATATGTATTTTTTTCACTTTGTCTTGTGTTCACTTTTGATATAAAATCTTGCTCCTCTTTTTGTTGCTTGCAAACCTTGACTGTATTCAACTCACTTCGTGATTTTGATGTCGCTCCGTTTGTTGATGATGTTGTGTTTTTATTAGTGTTTCATCAAGAGAATGGTGCCAACTGCAAGCAAGACTACAAGATAGAGTTAGCATTTCTGATGACACCCTCATGATTGATAGAATTAGCACTCAAGTGTTCCAATTTTAGCCTTGAAACCCTGGGTTGAACCTTACTACCCGTAAGCTAACTCCAGATGAGTTGATTACTCATGTACCTGTAGTTCTCAACGAGGTTAAAAGTTTCTATGTTCAGTATTTCGATTCGAGGGATCAAGAAGAACATCTTTCCGTGGTTGACAACAATCTTTTGGATTCTCCGAGGGTAGCTGGGGATTTCACTCATGATTTCATTGACGTGCTAACTACAAAAAATATCACTTATTATGACATACATCCTTCCTTCAATTACCGAATTGTAATAATTACAAATCTAGAAGCTAAACTCAACCCAAAATAATGATCAAAAATCTAATAGTAATATAATAAACGAACATATACGCAAACAAAGTAAATCACTAAGTTATAAAACATACAAGTATTTACATGGTTTAGTGTTAAAACCTACATCCACAGGGGTATGAGAGATAATTTCACTAAGATTGAGAAGAAATTATAAATGTTAGTTGGATTTGTATTCTCACTAACAATATGAGTTACATGATTTAGACACAAAAGTCTCTTTACATAGCTCTTAGGAATATTAACCCATTAGCCTAATATTTCAGCTTCTTATTAATTTATATACATAGGGATCCACGAGACTCTTTTTGCTATCTTCTATTGTATTAAATATAATTGTCCTAATGTTTGGCTCCAAGTCATTTTTTTGACAGATCATAATGCTTGATATCGCTTTATTTATGTCTACTTATCCTTTTGCGACGTCACTAAGTTAAACCAAATCTCTATATTGATTTGATCATACACCTTTTACATTTAATGAATGAAAAAATATTTCACATCTTCGAGATGATTCGTCTAAATCTTCCCAAACTTCCTTTGTGACATTATCCCAGAGAAGCTGGGTAGCTGTCGACTCGAACTAAACAAGTAATTTAGAGCCTTTGATTTGGTGATTCATGGTCTCCCTCATATTTTTAGTCTCTAACTGCCTGATAATTACTATTAGAGCGATGCTTGGTTGAACCTACAAATGTTGGTATGTCAAGCCTGGTATAATTTTCAATGTTATATGGCAAAACATAGCTTCTGATTATGTAAGTCAAACTTCTACAGTTTAGGTTTTAAAGTCTATGTTTAAGACATCGTTATCCAATTATCCACTTGAAAACTTGGAGAATTGAAGATTGAAGATTGAAGATTTGAAAACAAATAAATAAAGAAAATGACATTTCCTTGCGCTTCTCCTTAGAGGTATTTAGAGCTTTTTATACCTTTTTATGTGATTAGTTATGCCTTACTTTGCATAAATATATATTAATTATTGGATCAATTACATAGAGGAATTGAGATTGTTACGTAAACGACTTGTTAACCTAAGTTAAGTATGCAAATAGTTGTGCAAGTGAAATATTTGTATTCACGCCCAACAACTGGTTCCGGAAGCATAATACCAGAACCATTTGGCAACGCAAAGTATCGCGCTATGGTTCTAGAACCTTCTTTTAGGGTTCCAAAATTAAGATGGAAATTTCCACATATGTGTAAATGCTTGTTCGATATGTTGGATACAAAACACCTAGCATAGGTATTTGTCTATTCAGCTCCGTGTAAGAGCTTAACCGTAGTCATAGGTCCCACATAACATTATAAAACATTGTCGTAATTCCACATGTAAGAGGGATTGTCTGGAAAAAACTCATTTTTAACCGAGTGATTAGTCCATCCTTGTAACACCATATCGTTGAATGGTTTATCCTCAGAATGCATATAAATTGTAGGACACTTAACCTTCAATTAAAGGCCCTGGCCTCGAGCCTCTCATGAATAAATATTTTCTTCCCAATCTTTTTTCTATTTATTCGTGTGTTAGCTTAGTAGTATTATGTTCTTGGGGTGTGGTTAGCAACCTTATTTTTGCGCCGACTAAGAAGGGCGTAAAATTCCACGAAATCAAAAGTCACGTAAGATCTTTTCAAATCCATTAGGGGAGAGCTGCTTCATGAACAAAAAATTAGGTTTGTGACGTTTTCAGTTTGGGACATGAAGTTAAACTCTATTTAGAAAACTAGCTACAAAAAACCAAGAGAAAAAAGTCAAATGTTTCCCATTTTTCGTCACTAAATTAGTCTGTCTTCATGCAGATCAAAAACTCTATGTCCCATTTGAAACACATACATCATCATCAAGCAAACCACCACAATCCACTTGATTAAAATATTATTTATGGCCATCTAAAGTTCTATTCCAGAGTGATTTGAGAAAATAAAAACTTATAAAGGTTAGATCGTCAAAGTAGTTATAGGTTCGGCTAGGAAAACAAAAGTGCAGGTAGACGAACATCCTATTTAATGGAGTTTTAAACTGTGTTCGGCTAGAAAAACAGAAGTACAAGAAGCCGAACATCCTCTTTAATGGTGTGTAGACTAGGTTCGGCTTAGAGAATTCAAGAACAACTAGCCGAATTTCCATTTTATGTTTAACAGAGTTATGTTCGACAATGTCGAGTCCACCATGCTCCTATATAAATCTAAAACAAAACCAAAAATACATTTACATAGGGTTCAACTAGGATTTTATTTTTTTCCGAAATAGCTAAACATTCATTTACATAAGATTCGACTAGGAAACCAGAAGGTCCAGTTAGGAAACTAGAAGGTTCGTCTAAGATTATTTTATTTTATTTTAAAATAGACGAACATATATTTACATAAGGTTCGTCTAGGAATTTTTTTATTTGAAATAGCCGAACATAAATTTACGTAAAGGTCGGCTAGGAAACTAGAAGGTTCGGCAAGGAATTTATTTTACTTTTTCTTTTCATCCTAGACGAACTATTCTTCATGTTCTTGATCTCCATTAGGTTTGGCTAGTTCGACAAGGGTTTTTTCACAAAATTTCTAGCCGAATTTATCTCTGTAACTTCAATTTTTATGATTACTACTCAATTTATCAATCACAAACGTATAAAGAAGACACGGGTTAGTCGGAAAGTACCTTTTAATGTACAAATTTCTAAAATTTGAATTAAAATGATTATGGAAGTGAAAAAAAGGAAGAAGATGAGAGTTTAAAATGAAAATCGGTTAAGGAGAAAAAATTGTGTCTCTTTGTGTTTATGAATTAGACTTTTAATTAGGTTATTAAGTTTAGGGATGAATTAATTATTAGTTTAGTTTTGAGTTTTTTTTATACTAAAGATGAAAATTTTATTAACCACTGATTGTTACAGATTTATAGTCTTTATTAATCAGGGTTGTTATCCAAGTCTCAAAATTACAATACTTCTCTACTTGGAGTTTATGGCTTCTAATGTGTTTTGAGATAACATGGGCCACTCCATTAACGGTTTTTTCAACGGAAATAAAACTCTATGAGTTAAAACCAAATAATAATTGTTTGATTTCTCTAACTATACTTTTATTTTCCTATCTAACTAGTATCTCATTCAAAATAATAGATTAGGTTAGATTAAATAAAAAATAATTTAATCATTTTTTCGTATTAAAACACCCCTTATCACCCAATTATAGACGGGAGAATCATGGAAGGTCCCCTCAGAAACCGAGAGGTCCCTAGAAAATCGTTCTTAAGCATAATCTATTCCTGCTCACACACTGAGGTAGAAGTGAACTGTATAAAATCTTTCTAAAGTTGCTTGGAAGAACTCTCCGGTAGCCACTGTTTGTGGGGCCAGAAATTCTTAAGGTCCCGCCACTGATAAATTCTCCGATCTACGCGCCACTTCTTAGGCGCAGCTCTCTTGGAAGGTGAAATTCTTTTTGGAATGTCGATTTTCGGATCCATGGAATTCCAATCAAATATGATTTCGTTTTCAAGATCTCAACCTGAAACCTTCGTTCCAGAACCTATTAACTCACGTAAACCTGCTCGAGAAACCCTAGATTTTCAATTTGGGAAAAACATAGAAGATAATTCAGTAAACCATTTCCAATTTGGGCAAAATATGGAAAATAATTCAGAAACCTTAAAAGAAAATCTCAACTCTGAAACTCAATCACCTCTTTTTGATGAATCCTTTTTCAATCTCAATGCAACTCCTTTAACAACTAAACACCCTGAAAATTCAATGCCCAACACGGATAATCCAGTTGATGATGCGGATTTACAAACGCCAACAACAGTGGTTACGGATGCGAAAGCGAACGAGTCTTCAGCAAAGTCTAACTCTTCAAAGAAGCCGCGGAGAAGAGGAACGAAGGAGAGTAATGTAAAAATAGGGTTAATTGAAGGGACTGATCTACCCGACTGGTTACCACAAGGATGGCAGTTGGAGAGAAAAAAGAGGGAAAATGGTGTCAATACTGGAATGGTCGAGACGGTAAAATTTTACTACGGTTTTTCATTCTTGATTATGTTTTTGATGAAGTTTTGAAATTTATGTGATTTTGTTTGCTCAACTTGTAAGTATATTATTTGCCTTGATTAGGTTATTGCAAAGCCATTGCTCTTTTGTATGAATGGTTCTTAGTCGACTGTCAGTTTGATGTGTGGTGTGGTTGTACCACGGTTAACTGTTACTTGTTAGATCGTTTTTTTATTTTCTTTACTTAGACTTTATTTGTTGTTGTGCCTTTTTTATTTGTGCAGTTTTACTATGATCCAGAAAAAGGTCGGCAATTTAGGTCGAAAAGTGAAGTGCTTTTATTTCTGGAATCAGGGATACGAAGAAAGAGAAAATCAGCCCAAAGGAGAGCAAAGCAAATCCTAGCTGAGGTACAAGTGAGCTTCTGTAGAACTTCCTGTCGGTCACAATTACATACGAGATTTGTCTGTTGAATGATAATGATCTGTTTGTATGTATGTCTCTCTTGTAGCCTACGGATAACTTACAATTACATACGAGATTTGTCTGTTGAATGATAATGATCTGTTTGTATGTATGTCTCTCTTGTAGCCTACGGATAACTTCAATACTCCTACACAAGCAAGAGCTACTATGTCAAAGAGTTACGTTGACAACCAGCCACATGTTTCAAGTATAGATGCCAATGGATCAGAAAATCTGAACCCAGATATTGGTAATGAAACTGTGCTAGGACAAACCAGGGAGGATCAGAATGCAGGTTAGGTCAATTATCTTTTGATTCCTTTAGATGTTAGGTCGATTTCACGAGGTTGATTGTTGTTTATTTTGCGTTCAACAAACTTTATTACTCCAATTTTGCGCAGTTCAAATGTAACCAACTCGTAACTGATTAACTCAAATATCCATGTTCCTAAGACTTCAATGGCCAATCCTCATGGAGTTCCATTATCTCATTCTGTTCAAAAATGTGAATCCTTTTCTTAATCCCAATTCTGTCTCTGCAACTTTAGATTATGAAAACAAAGTTAGCAAACCCGATAATCTGGAGGATGGAGTATTACAGACACCAGCAACGCCTACGGTTGCGATTGAATCTTTAGCTAAGGCCAAGTCTTTAAAGTCGTGGCGGAGGAGTGGTGCGGTGGGAACTAGTTTGAAATTAGGGATGATTGAAGGGGCAGATCTGCCTGAATGGTTGCCACAGGGTTGGAAAATGGAGCGTAAAGTCCGACAAAATGGTGCTTCTGCTGGAATGATTGATGCGGTAATTTGATTATTCATCTTCTAATTTACTTATTTTCTGAGATTCTTACATCTTCAATTAGATCATGTGCTCCAGTTTTTACATCTCTTATTGATCATGTTTGCATCTTCATAACCGATTCATAATAAGGGTATGATTTCAAAGCATCTTGTGCAACAAACACGTGTGCTTTAAAGGCCACATCATTTTTCTTTTTTTTTTTTGACTAATTGGTTCTCTCTTTTCCCTGGGTTTTCAAAAAAAGGTGTGGCTGTCCTGTTTTGTTAATCAAGTTCTCCGTTTTTGAATGGTCAAACAAAAGTTAACACCACCCTCAGTGTTGATTTATCATCTAACTAACATGAGATGGATTTCAAGAAGACAAGCCTATTGTGCCATACTTCCATATCCTTCCTTTCAGTATCACTTTACATACTTTCCAATGCATCCTCTGTCTCACTTCCTACTGCAGCATCCAAAGTACGTAATATATTTTAACAAAGTCCCACACTCACCAATTTTCTTGTGTGTGTAGCACTACTAGCACATGCATTTTTTTTGTTTTTATCCATCGTGTGCAGAGATAAAATGCATGAGATTGTTTTTCGATTGTTTATGTTATTTCCATTCCCAACAGTTCTCACTTCATGCCTCTTTGAGAATTCAAGTTTTGCATAGTAAACAAAATCGTTCCTTAAAACACGTCTAATATTTATCTCATTAAAGTTGAATTCTAGAAAAAGAAAAAGAAACATAATAAGCAAGCAAATTTTGTGTAGGGTATTCTTTTACATTCCTCAGGCGTTCTTTCTCTCTCACACACATTCCTTTCCTTCAATTGATTCTTAATGCGGCCAACCTTGCTTACAATCCTTTTGGGTCATCATATATGTGTGTTGCTTATGCCATTCTGCTGGCCGCATCTTTTTTTTCTTTTCTTTTTTGAGAACATTATTTATTTTGCTCTTTAGGTTTACACCGATCCAGAAAAGGGCCGCAAATTCTGGTCGAAGGTTGGTGTCCTTCGTTATCTGGAGACAGGAACAGGCCGAATACGCCCAAAAAGACGGAAGGTAAATCTTTCAGACACATCAGTGAGCTCCTTAAATTTTTTTGTGTCAGTTAGAATTCCAGATGAAATTTACCTGCTGAATGGTTATTAATTGTATTTACATGTAAAGCCTTCAAATCCTTTGACACAAAGGAGACCTTCTTCAAAGAGAAGGAAGAAGACAGCATCGACGACTGACTTTACTGACCAAGCAGAATTTGGGTCACAAGTTCAAAATTTAGATGCTGATGGTTTTGGATCTCTGAACCCACTGGTTGGTGGTGATACTGTGACAGAACAAACAATGCATGACTGGGATGCACATTTTACCATCGCAGAAGTTGGTAAATCATTTCAAAGGTATCCGGTTGTTTTAAATTCTTTTCTCTGAAGTCAAACGGGTCTACAAAAATTGATTATATGCCTCCTCCATGAGATCATGTAATAACTGATTTGGATATTTTGCAGTTGACCCTGGAGTAACTCTCAAGGATAAGATGAAAGAACAAGTGAAGAAACTAATTGCTATTATAGGATTATCTTAGACAGAGAGAGATCAATAAAAAGGGCAGCTCTATTTTATTTAGGCGAGGGGAGCTTTAGCTTTTAGTTTGCTTGTTCTTACCAAAGAGATAGGGCCTTTAGTAGGAGTAAATGGGAAATGTAAATAGAGTAGCACTGCAAGTACAAGTGTACCTTCTTTACTGAAAGTAGGAAATAATTAGGAGAGGGATGGAATGGTAAATGTACTTTTAAGTTAAAAAAATTGCGTTTAGAAACTGATCTGTATAACAACCTAGAGATCATCTACATATGCTTCCTAGCTTATCACTAGGCAGGCCTTTGGCTTTCTTTCTTGATTCACTCCTTCAGTTTGAATATTATATACCCAAGGTTCAACACCAATGAATCATCATTATGATCCGTTTATTAATTTATCGCGCCACCTCTGGAGGGATGGAAGTCTCTTGGTAGCGAGAGCCAAGTACTAAAATCAACCACCACGGTCCACCTAACCATTATAGAAAACAGCTGCAAGTCAATCACTACCCGCCAATGTTCCAGAGATAAAAAGGCTATTATTCTTTAGAAAACTATAGAAAACAGCCGCAAGTCAATCACTACCCACCAATGTTCCAGAGATAAAAAGGCTATTATTCTTTAGAAAACTATAAAGCAAAGTCAATCACTACCCACCAATGTTCCAGAGATAAAAAGACTATTATTCTTTAGAAAACTATAAAGCAAAGAAATACTGAAAGTGATTAATGTGATACATTAACTCCAATTATTTTAGGCCTATATAATTTTATTTTTAACTAAAAAAGAATAAATGATATTTAATTAAATATTATCAAAAACTATAAATTACGTTCAACTCATTAATTAACCCTAATACTTTAATCATAATATAAGTATAGTTTTTTCTTATTCCACTACATTCCATATCATACAACATCCTAAGAAAAATAAAAACTTTATATTTCCATTAATCTTTCCAAATTCTAAAAATCCTAACCCTAATTTTTTCAAAAAAAATCTCGGATTTCCCATCTCACTCGATCTATAAGGTAAATCTATATAAACTCATACTTCTAATAACATTTTTGATTGATATTAGTTTTTAAATCTTACTTTTAGTGAATCAAATTCCTGATTTTTTTCCAGAATCGGTCGATATTGATGTATTGTATCCAACGATTCTGATGCATATTCTTCATCATCAGAATCGTTGTATATGATACATCCACATCGAATAATTCTAATCCATATTACTCGCAAATAATTACCATGCCCAGAATCGTTGGGTACAACAGATCGTATCCAACGATTCTACCTTCTTTTTTCTTTTACTTTTTTCTCGTATGGGAATCGTTGAATACGATCTGTTATATCCAACGATTCTACCTTGTCATTTTTTTTTACTTCTCTGAGATGGGAATCGTTGGATAAGAACCTGATTATCTCCCTAAACAAATACCATATAGAATCGTTTGATAAGACAGATTATATCCACCGATTCTTCTGCTTCATTTTATACTTTTCTCAGATGAGAATCGGTGGATAAGATCTTTCTTATCCAACGATTATGTACACGATTCATTCTTACTTGTTTTCTATTCACTCTCATGGTTAAAATCGTTTGATAAATATTATCTTAACCGCCGATTTTTTTGAGTTTATTTTATTTCTTTACTGATTTTGTTGTTAATTGAATTACTGATTGTTTATTTCGCTTCTCTTTAACCATACTTATCTTTTTTTCTTCAATTTAATTTTCATAGGCATAGAGAACAATAACAAGAGTAGTAGCTATTATACAGAAATCCGTGAGTGTGATGTGAATAGAAAGCCGCATCCACCTATTGTGCGAAACCTATATAAGTTTGGTTATGGAAGAGAGAGATAAAGTTTGAGCAAGTCAAGAAGCTTCTTGGAGAGCTCTTTTTGGACGAACTTGACGAGGTCATTAGAATTGCAACTATCAGAAGCCAATACATTGGTATGTGGAGGGAGTTTGAAGTGGCAAATGCTACTAATGAAGCTGGTCAGTGAGAGGATATTGAAAATAATTTAGTTTATGGATGTTTATTTATATCTAAAACAATAGTTATATGTTTATTTAGAATGATTTTTTTATGTTTGGATTATAGTGACTATAAGGTTTAATTGGTCTTTGAACTAAGGTTTTAATTACGTCTTATGTGTCACTTTTCATTGTGCATGGTCAAACTTCGGCTCAACGACTATTTTTTATTTTTTTTTGAAAATATAGTCGTTGGTCTTTTATGCATTTAAATAGGATAACCCATTCTCCATCATACACTACTTCATCCAAACAAATCCTTCTTCATCATACATTACTTTACTCCTTCATTCAAAGTAAAAATCTTCTGCAATAGCAAGTCCATAATCAACTACCAATTCAGCTGAAGAGATACTCAGAAGATGTAAACGAACTACTCCATCATCATCATCATCATCATCAACTACCAAATCAATAAGTGCTATAGAAGAAGAGATACATAAAAGAAGCAAACAAACAAGTGCCATGGATAAAGAGGTACTCAAGAAGCAAGGTTACGACCAATTCTAACTAAGGGAAAAATTGAAGTATGTTGAGGAAGAAACAGAATGTGTTAGGAATTTTTACGTTGTCTTGTATCTTCCCGAAGAACATCGGGATGAGGATATATTTTAGAATCTGGTAAAAACAAGATCTTTCGTTCCCAAGTTGGGCGGGAAGTACAAGAAACCACGTTTTGATTACGGGGACAACTATGTTTCTTCAAGGACCATTCATGTTAAGAAGTTGTGCTACAAGTACAACGAGTTTCTCGTTAGGCACAAAGGGGACAAGTTTGCGGTATAAGATGCATATACCAAATAGAGAGGAGAGCCGTTTAATCATTTCGAAGCTGCCAAAATAGTTGAATCTCGCATCGAGAAAAAGAATATCACCTAATTTTAAATAAATATGTAATTTTAAGTTTTTATTTATTCAAGAAAAAATTTCTTACTCTAGAAAGCTTAAGGAGAGTGTCGAATAATTCGATTAACATTAATTGTGATTATGAAAACCATTATTCACTTTAGAAAGCTTATATACACCATTGACTCTATTCATTATAATCTTAAACGTGCAATCATACTTATTTGACTTACTCTTGTAGACCCTTGACGTCCTCTTCATATAGGCTTGTCCTTTGCTAGGTGAATTTCATGCTTGCCACTTCTCTCGTAAAAAATTTCCAAACAATCACGCCTCGTACGACGACCTAAGACTAATGCGTATTTTATCTCCTTGCCTTTGTCCATAAACCATTGACTTGCATCTTCCTTCTTTTCCCACACCAAATCAGTGTAGTAGTGGGAAGAAGTATCATGCTCCATCTGAGCTACGGTTTCAGGTTGTTCGTCGATCTTTTGAACAATCTTCAATATAAATCGAAAAATTATGCCAAGGTCGGCGGATATTCAACAATCGTGTCGAACAATTCTACAAAATCGAACTTTAGGTCCTCTTTTATCCGCCGATTCTACCTAGTCTTGATTTTGGGGAAAAATCCCTAAATGTTAGGGTCGGCACACATGAACTGACTTGTGTAATAATTCTAGCATTCAGCAAAGGCTCAGTTTTTCTGGATACTTTTTCGACTAGAATCGTTACATAGAGCAACACACATGGACCGATTATTTGACCTACCAATCCCCCAAAACTGCACCAGAATTGGTCGTTGTTCATGACCATAACCGACGATTCTGGGTTATACGAAGGCCACAAAATAGGTCAAAATTTGCACCAAAAAATAAATAAATAATAATAATAATCATTTTTTGGAGATTGTAGACTACAAATACATGTTTGGAGATCCTTAACACGTATACATGACGTTTGGAAGCATTAAGATCTCCATTTTTCCGGATTGAATCTTCATTTGCTTGATTAAAATCCTCATCTATGCTTTGGTACACACATTCTTGTTCGTCCAACAAAACCCCCAAATTGGTAGAGTCGAAAGCATGATAATCTGATTTGCGATACGCAGATGCACCCACTTCTTCTTCACCACTAGAATGTACGTCGATACAATCAAATTTCATTTTTGCTACCAATACCTAAAACCCTGGTTTTCCTCAAGTTCTTCTCCTTCTTCTTCAAAATTTCAAAAAAAAACTCTACACTAATTCTTACCATCTAACACTAACTATAATCCAAATTTAATTACCAACTAATTTAACTAACATTTAAATTAATTAACACTAATTTTGCTAATTAGATAATAACATAAATAGTTGGATAAGGTGGTTTTGATATTTTTTTATAATGACCTTATTTTAACTTTTAGTGGTAGGCCCAATATAATTGGAGTAGGCCCCAATATAGTCAGGAAAGAATTGAACGGAGAAACATATATAACACACTTAAGGAATATTCAACTAGCTAATACAATTATAAAGATGAGACTTGTAATGTGAAAATATAAAAATAGTTGATACCGAGAATTTTCCACGACCTGTCTACTGTAAAATTTCAGATTCATGAGTGAAATCGAGACTGACCAACCAACCAGTTACCCTGCTATAGCAATTTTTGTTACACCTTCAAACTTTCGAGATAAGAAACATGAATCTCATAATACAATGTATTAGTGTTTAGGAGTTAATTATTTGGTCATTACCTGACCAATATCTTTATTCAATCCTCAAGCTTTTGTTTTTTGAAATATATCCTTTTTACCACTTGTAGTATCTCTTAACCTTTGTAAGGAACACAAAGTGTTCTGGCTTAAATAGATTTATTAGTGTTTATGTGAAAACTTTTCTTAGTTTTTTCAGGTGTTTTGGAACTTCCTTACAAAGAATCCATCTCTTTATGTTTAACCAAGTTAATGGTAATACTTAAGAACTTAGTTTTAATCACACATAAGGTGATATTCCTAATCCTAAAAATCAAGATTATTGTCCCTAATACTTCGTGTAGCGCACCTTAATTCCCATTCTACATGTTCAACTAAGTTTATAGAGATAACTTCTATTAAATCTTCAAAGACTTCTTATAATATATCTTAAATACGTCTAAGAGAGTTTTTATCTTCAGGTTTCCTAGATTACTAGGAATCCCTGAAAATACTTTTAGACTGTTCTTGAATGGTCTTATATCAGAAGAGAAGACTTTATAATAAACAAGAACTTACATCTATAGAGTTTTCCTATCGATTTAGGTTTCCCCAAATATTTGTTGGTTCTACCTAGATAGATGTATCTCTACTATCAATAATATTCAGACTATGATAGAGATTACTTATGCTTCTCGATCCCCATATAGGTCTTAAAACTTTCTCCATTCATCCTGAAGATTAGAAGGGTAGGAAGACGACCTTCAATCCAACTACCACACAAGCTGTGTAAGGGATGAATTATAGAGATGAATAATTTCCTCTGTTTATAGCTTTTGACCAAGGCTTTGCTTTGCTTAGATTTCAAACTAAGTAAATTCCAAGAATACAATACTGATATTTATATATTTTTTCTTAACTTAGCACTTATCTAGATTTTCTAAGATTATATTACCATAGATAACTCGTATTAATAACAAAAAAATTGTTACCAATATGGTTAACCCTAAAATCTAAGCTTATTTAATATTTAAGATCTCTACTAAGTTTACCACCATATATATAGCCGTTTGAATTAATGCATTTCACTAAATGAGGGTATTAATAATTATGGCGCGCCCTTTATTAGGTCCGCTTATAAATGCTTGTGTTAAATATATCACCATAACCTTTCTTAAATATTAACCTTCCCAAGTTAATTTTGCAGACAACTATTATTTCATTAATTAATAGCTAGCATTAATTGCAATTAACTTGCTTAAGTTATATACTTGAAATCTATTTCAGAGCAGTATAATTAATCTCGGCCGAGACGGCTGATATTCTCGGTTTCAGCCTTTGTCCGAGACGAGTCTTCTAATCTTGGCGAGACAAGATTCGACCGAGTAACCAGCCGAGACGGCCGAGACTCCATCGGGATTTGGCCGAGATCTCTCCAAGACAAGCTTAACATACATAAATCTAGTAATATAAATCAAATCCAACCCAAAAAAACTCATTTGTTTTTTACTTTTCTTAAAAATTTATATTTTTTCTTTATATTTTTTTTAACTACATTGTTTCAGGTAAGCATGTGAAGTTGAGGTCGAAACTAGATAAAACGTACCTCAATTGGAAGTGAGATCCTTTTCTAACGTCTTTAAAATAACCAAATTTGGCTTAGAAAAACGTGTAGAAATTTTAGCCTTGAGTAAAGAAGGAATTAAATAATAACATAAATGACATTTAGTTACGTTTTTAGCCTCACTTTTGAAGCTGACTTGGAAAGTTGCAAAATACGTTTTATCCTTGTGTCAAAATACGATTCAGTTTCATACGAGTCTAAAAACCATGGTCTTTCTTGTCTTCGCGATAGATATATTTTTATGTCTGATTTGTCTCAATTCTTCATTTTGTTAGTGCTCGATTGTGTATTAATATTGTCCTTTTATGTGTCTGTAGGTATTTTTGGGAAATAAACATTGTTGGAAAAATCGGCTCGAAAAAGTGACTAAAGGCACCCATGAAGAACTACCAAAGGCACCCCAAAATTTTGAAAGGCATCCATTCTATATTCAAAATCGAAATTTGGCGGGAAAAGTTACTCTCTTACATATTCGAATATGTGAAGATATCAAATGATATTTCTGGGATGTTTTCGAGTTTTAAAGACATGATATATTCTTTCTTTATAAATATGAGTTGTACACACAAAATCAACCAAAAGTAATGACGAGAAAACAAAACAGATTGGAAAGAAATATTCCCGTGAAAGAAATTAATCTCGTGAAATAGTTAGAAAAGGAACGGGATATTCCCGATCATTGGTCTGTGTAAGAGTCGAGTTATTGAGAAGATATTCTTGAATCAAGATAAGGAAACAAATTAGAATAGGGTGATCATGATTTTGTTTAAAGAGAAAGAAAATATCCGATAATAAACTTTCGAGAATTTTTCATTCAATGATTTTTTTCCCCGAAGATTTGGATGTTGATTGGTGTTTAGTATAAATAGAGAATATTGGGTTCGAAGATGTGGGGATTTCAGAGGCCAGAGAGTGATAAATCAAAATTCAGAAAATGCTGCTCATGTGAAGAAGATGAAGAAACTGTCGCCAATAGGTTTGAAGAAGAACACCGTCGTAAAAAGAAGAACTTCGTTGTAAAAACTAAGAACAACGTCGTAAAAAAGTAAGTGATCTTTTCTATTCCTTTCAGCGACAGAAAAGAAACACTTATATCTGTTGTTGTTTCATTCTTCTTTGTAACATTTATAAATGTCTCAAATTCACTGCGTCAGTTTTATTTCTTCTTTTCAAAGCACTTTTTAGACATGTATTCATCTTTTGGATGTGTTTTGAGCACCATGAGCTAAACCCCATCACTGGGACAATGGAGGAAGCTATTTTTCACACTTGTTTGGTAACTATATTTAATTCTTTTATGACTTTTGTACTAATTTAAATTGAATTATGATTTTTACTAATTAGGTGTGATTTTGTTTGATGGTGTATGCTTAGTTTAAAGTACTTTTAATGTGCCATGTTTATGATTTACATATAATGTTTTAGAAATCTATTTTGGCAAAGAATTAGAGTCAATTTTTTTTTTTTATGTTATGAGCTATATATTGTCTAGAATTAATATTTGAACCATATGAGTATGAAAAAATGGTGGAATCCTGAGTCCTAGTCTCTTGTAATTTTGCTACCATCTTTTGTCTATTTGCTAGTTTTAGTATTAGAAATTAGAAATTAAATCTAAAATCAACCTTCACAAGTCTTAGAGTTCAAATCTTTATTTACCACCGTCTATAATCACATCAATTTTTGGCGCCGCCGATGCGGACTTGTTATTAGGTTAGGGTTTTAGATTTTTTAGCTTTAAATTTTAATTAGGATTAATTTATTTTTATTTTATCTTTTAGATTTTACTTGGGTATTTTCTTAGCTTTGATATGCAGGTGATCTTTTACATTAATTGTGGAAATTTCTTACTAAAAAAGGTAAGAAGTATACCTCAATTTTTATTTTAGATTTTTCATTAATTTTTTATTTATTTGTATATATTTCTTTTAGATTTTATTTTATTTGTAAATATATATATATAAAACACAAGTGCACTAATAGGGTCGTAATTCATACATATTTACCTTTTAATTTATATTTGTTAGTACTCACAATTATATTAATTTATCATTTTATTATTTTATAGGTGGTTCGTATAAAATCCGAAGCTATAAACTAAACATGGCTAAAAGGGCTAACTGGTAGGCTTTTTGGAGTCGAGAGAAAGGGGTCCGGTTGAAGTCCAATAGCATATACAGATGAACAGTAAAGAAGGCAGACTTTTCTTTTGGTAGGCTGATCGGACGGACGTGAGATGGAAAAGTCTGACATGTAGAGAGCGGTTGGAATTGAAAGACGCATGACAAGCACACGAAAAACAGAGTGTGGGGCTAATTGAAGTAATGAAAGGTTCAGACGTTGGCTAGGTTATTGATGTGGCAGGTGAAAGAAATAAATAAATGAGAGATAGACCGAGTGAGGGTCTGACACGGTAGGCGTAGATATAGAAAGGAAGTTGAACATACTGTGGAGTAGGTGACGTTGGTTTAAGTGGCGGACATAAAATAAGAAGAGAAAGAATTTTCTCTTGGAGTTGGTTAGGCAGTAGGCGGAAATCTAGATTAAGTGTGGAACAAGAGAAGGAATATGTCTGACAATACACATGGGGTTTGTTGTTTGATGTAGCACGTGGACAAGGGAGAGAGAAAAGTGAATAGAGCGGCTAATTAAAAGAGTACGGAGACTTTTAGGGGGGGAATTTTCTTTTAGGTTTTTCTAGGGAGAAACAGAGAGAGAATACCTAGGGTTGGAGGCTAGAGATTGTAGGAAAGAGAGAGAGGTTGAAGGGATTGTACGATGGTGAGATGGAGAGAGGTTAGAGGAAAGAGAGGGTTGGTAGATGTAGGGTGTGAAGAGGAAGAGGTTGGCGTAGGTTGGAGATAAGGAGGGGTTTCTTTTCTTTCTTGGAGGATGATTGAGACAGTGGAGAGAAGGTAGAGGGTTGAAGGCGTGTGAGAGGTGAGTTGATGACTGTCAGAAAAATAGAGAGTGGGACAGAGGTGAAAGATGAGAGAGCGTCCGGTGGCAGACAAGCTTTTGGGGTGAGGCGTACATAAAAGAAAGGAGAGAGTGGATGAGTTTGACGGTTGGGAGAAAAAGCGGAGTGGATTAAGACTTTCTTCTGATGCCGGTGTCTGGATCAGCCATGTGGAGAAGGAGAGGACACTATTGCTCTATTTTGGTTTAATCTTTCCCTCTCTACTTTACTCTCTACTTTTGTTATCACTTTTTATGGGTTTTAAGAAATCATCTCCATGTCTCACTAATTTTGTAGTTAGGGTTTATGTTGAAACCACTTAAAAGTTTTAGACCGATTAAATTGAATTATTTGGTACAAACTATTATGATTTGAATAAGATTAGTTCCATAATTTTGTTTATTAATTTAATAATTTTTATTAAACAATTGTGATTTCGTTAGATGGTACATGCTTGGCCTAGGTTTTTGATGTTCCATGCTTTTGTTATACAATTGTTATTTTAAAAATCTAAATTAGTTGTTGCTTCATTGGTTCTATACAATACAGTAACCTATGCGCATAATTAATAGGATAACAAATATTTTTGTCTACTTATTTGATATTTCATGCTTGGGTTAAATCCTTATATGGGGTATGCTTAGAATAGCCAGGTATTATTTGTGAACCTACAATTAGTTTTGTATTTCTCGCTAACACAATTAGATGGGGTATGCTGAGACTTAGAGTTTTGATGCGCCATGCTTAGGGCGTCCAAGTGACATTTGCGACTCTAATACATATAATAGGTGATGTCGATAAAACGGACAATAGATAAATATTCATGAATTATGTTTCATTTCAGTAATTGAATAGAAATAGTGGTGGATACTAAAAACCTGGTTACCAACTCTCTCTGCTTAGTTGTTTTATTAGTGTAGTTTATTTTATTATTTTCTCATTCATTAGAATTTCTGAAAAATCCAAAAATATTATTTGTGATTAGTTTAATTGAGATATTAATTGCAGTATTTTCCCCGCTCTCTGTGGGTTCGACCCGTACTTGTTGCTGTCTGTATTGTAGACACCGTATGATTGCAGTTTATTTATATAGGGTATTCTAAAATCCTATCATGCACACACCAATTGCATCTTCCGACACTGGTTATTAGGAAAACATGTGAAATAGTACATTGAACCCTCTGGGCATTATCAATCTAAATTCCACGAGCCCTAGCCATGTACCTTTGACCAGTCTTTGACTGTAGGTATACTTTGCTAAGGTAACCTGAGCTTACCCATTTTAATCGAACCTGCATTTGCATGTGCACTATATAAAAAAAATATCGAACTGGTATTATGATAACCAATAAAATGAATATCCGAATTAGTATAAAAATGGAGATTACCCTTACTATGACCATAGTGTGGATAGTACCTGGGTCACTACCAACCCTATGGAGGTTATGGTTCATACCATGGTGAGCCCAATTACTATTCGCACACTCACCAGTCGTACGTACAGGTAAATGACCAATATTATACTGAGCAAAATGTTAGTTCTATTTCTCTAGAATAGGCTATGAAGAAGATAACTGGGTCGACACGTAAGACTGAGATGTTAGTGAAGAAATTTTATGAAGAGTTATTAGAACAGAATAAAGAACTTGCAGTTTTAACTACCGCTCTCAGTGAAATTAATGCACGTTTAGATGAGGAGAAAATTGAAGAAGAATTAGCTGCTAATATTGCTCAAAATGAACTTAATTGCCAAAATAGTGTTTCCAATTTTATCCTTGATAATAATGATGAATATTTACCTAATTTAGAGGACGATGTTAGAGTAGAAGACACTACTTATTTACATAAGTTTCAATAATCTTCATGTCATTATGAGGATGAGGAAAGTATTGACGAAGAATTTGAAATTCGTAGTCATAATGACGAGAATTTTTTTACAATAATTGAGCTTCACGATAATAATGATGTTTCTAGTTTCAATCCCAATAATATTGATGACTATTTGTCTATTCAAGAGTAAAAGGATTTAACTAGAGATAACATTATTATAGACGGTGAAATATTTCCTTGTTATTATGAAGACGATGATGGTTTAGAGGAACGAGTTTATTCTGAGACTAGTGTTTAGAGTCCAACGATTCAGAAACAATAGTCTCAAACGAAGAAGATAGACTCATAGAGATATTAAATGTGAGTGAGGATGCACCACCTGATTATAACTTAGAAGAAGCAATTGACCATTTTTCAGGAATCTGATGACCTAGAAAATAGGGAAATTATGACTTGTCTATCTAGAGACATCCAAAATTCTAAGTTTGGGGGTAATTATCATTTTCGTCACTTGGGACTTTACATTTGTTCCTTTACTATTTTAAGAAATTATCTTCAAGAACTGTTTCCCGAACCTAATATTATCCAAAGAGAAATCCAGTCGTTAGAAACCCATGCTCTGGTTGATGTGGTTTACCCAGGCGAAAATACCGTAATTGATTTTGCTTTCCCACCAAATACTTTTCTTTCAAATATGAGAATGTATACATGTCAAAAGTGTCAATTCATAATTTTTGGAACCAAACCCGAATATTTTAGGAAATTAGAATCGACACATTTTTCTAAGAATGACCACCACTCTCATACACTTCACTATGATCAACTGTATAAGTCAAGTACAATTAACTTCAAGGATCCACAATTATTTCGATTATTATTATATGATTTGTAAATTGTGATTAATCCTTTCTTAGTCTGGATGAAGACTTTAAACTTAGCGCTCTATGAGAGGCAACCATACGCTTTCGGTACAAAGTGCTGGTAAGATATTTCCATATCCCTATTACTTTGATTGTTTCTCTTTGTTCAGACTTTTATTCATTTATCTTTAGAACATCAAGGACTATGTTCAGTTTAAATTTGGGGGTAAAGGAGAAAAATTTAAAAATTTTAGTTGTACCTAAAACTCCAAAAATTTAGAAATTTGTGAAAAATTAAGGATGACACTGACCATTCTAAGTAGATGGAAACAAACCTCTTGGCTATAGAAGTTGAGGGACCCAACTAAAGGGTCTATTCATAAAAGGACATAGCTCAGGTGTTAGGAATAACATGATAGTCGTCACCATATCTCAGAGTCTACCTCGACCATACCACCTTTTATTTTTATTTTGCAATTTATGTTTCTCTAAGTGATTTGGTGGAGCTCTAGCATCGAATTTTTATCGGCATTGGGATAAAATAGAGTGATTGAGATCAAGGCCCAATATTGTATTTTATTTAGACAAAAAAAAAGAATAATAATAAATAAATAATTATTTTATTTTCAATAAATCGACCACTGGGGCCCTTGTATACACCAGCTGAGTCGATATTAGTATTAGGATTAAGACCAGTGGGAGCGCATCTCAATACATTAGAATTCATCATAGCACTAACCTTCGGACAGATATGGGAAACACCGTTCACCTTAGTCAACATGTGCAAACTTCATCATCTCCATATCCATCTTCTTGATCTATTCATGTGATTTTTTTTTCTTAGATTCCGAGTATCGTGATCTATTGTACGACTTTCTGAGTATTTCTTTGTTTTCTTATATATGAATTTCAGTATGCTTGAGTAAAAACTCTTGTACAACAATTGGACTCAAAACAAGGTAATTCCTCCCATAACCAAAGAATTTTGTATCCAACTAAATAACATGTTTAGTGTCTACCCTCAATCGTTCACAAGAAGCTAGAATTTGGAGTAAAAATGTTTTGTGGGTATATCTCTTGTAAACCCTCACGAGACAAAAACTCGTCCACTAGGACCACCTAGGGGTGTAAAGGCTTGTTGCACACGCTAAGTGCAACCGCGATGCCTGCGGTAATGAGTTAGGATATTTTTTTTATAGATTAAATTTGCTCGAGGACTAGCAAATAATAAGTCTGAGGGTATTTGATAGATACGTTTTTGTGTCTGTTTTGTCTCAATTCTTTATTTTGTTAGTGCTCGATTGTGTACTAATATTGTCCTTTTATGTGTTTGTAGGTATTTTAGGGAAATGAACATTGTTGGAAAAATCGGCTTGAAAAGTGACTAAAGTCACCCATGAAGAATTACTAAAGGCACCCCAGAATTGTGAAAGGCACCCATTGTATAATTCAAAATTAAAATTTGGCGGGAAAAGTTACTCTCTTATATATTCGAATATGTGAAGATATCAATTGATATTTTTGGATGTTTTAGAGTTTTAAAGACATGATATATTCTTTCCTTATCAATAGGAGTTGTACACACCAAATCAACCAAAGGTAATGACAAGAAAACAAAACAGATGGGAAAGAAATATTCGCGTGAAAGAAAAAAATCTCGTGAAACAGTTAGAAAAGGAACGAGATATTCTCGATCATTGGTCTTGTAAGAGTGGAGTTATTGAGAAGATATTCTTGAATCAAGATAAGGAAACAAATTAGAGGGTGATCGTGATTTTGTTTAAAGAGAAAAAAAACATCCGATATTAAACTGTCGAGAATTTTTTATTCAATGAAATTTTTTTTCCTGAAGATTTGGATGTTGATTGGTGTTTAGTATAAATAGAGAAGATTGGGTTCGAAGATGGGGGGATGACAGAGGCCAAAGAGTGAGAAATCAAACTTCATAAAATTCTTCTCATGTGAAGAAGATGAAGAAACCGTCGCCAATAGGTTTGAAGAAGAACATCATCGTAAAAAGAAGAACTTCGTTGTAAAAACTAAGAACAACATCGTAAAAAAGTAAGTGATCTTTTTTTTCCTTTCAGCGACAGAAAAAAAACACTTATATCTGTTGTTGTTTCATTTCTTTATAACATTTATAAACGTCTCAAATTCATTGTGTCAGTTTTATTTCTTCTTTTCAAAGCACTTTTTAGCCATGTATTCATCTTTTGAGTGTGTTTTGAGCACCATGAACTAAACCCCATCACCGGGACAACGGAGGAAGCTGTTTTTTACACTTATTTGGTAACTATCTTTAATTCTTTTATGACTTTTGTAATAATTTAAATTGAATTATGATTTTTATTAATTAGGTGTCATTTTGTTTGATGGTGTATGCTTAGTGTAAAGTACTTTTGATGCGCCATGCTTATGATTACATCTAATGTTTTAGAAATCTATTTTGACAAAGAATTAGAGTCAATTTTTTTTTTTATATTATGAGCTATATATTGTCTAGAATTAATATTTGAACCATATGAATATGAAAAATTGGTGGAACCCTGAGTCCCAGTCTCTTGTAATTTTGCTATCATCTTTTATCTATTTGCTAGTTTTAATATTAGAAATTAGAAATTAAATCTAAAATCAACCTTCACAAGTCTTAGATTTCGAATCCTTTATTTATCACTACTGCAATCACATCACTTCGGCTTAACACTCTTTCCAAAATAAAGAACTTTCCAAAAATTACCATCTTGGTTGACAGCTTCATTTTTAGTTGGCAAGTTCTTGACAAATTTCTCTAAGGGTCTGTATGACGGTACTGAAGCAGGTCCATAGCTACTAGCTGATCAAATGACTTTTTACGCCACATTAATCAATTTTAAATATTAATGATAGAAACTAAGAGAAACAATAATCCGGACTGGCCGTGAATACGATTGAATATATCTTAGAATGTTTAAAAATTAGAATGTCACTATCCGAAATCGGAACATTAATTATAAATTGGGCAATTCACATAATATGAAAGCACCATTAGATGGACTAGTCCATCATCCGTGCAATGTACGGATTTGTTTTTTATAATTATAGATTTTTTTTTTCTAAGATTATATTAATCGGAAAATATTAGACAAAATATAATTCTAAAAACTTATTTATTTTGTTACCTTATCCGAATAAAATCTATAGTTGTATTAAGTAACCAACTCATGATTTATATTTTTTTACCATGACACACCATGTTAAAAATGATTTAAAAGCAGTGGTGTTTCTGGTTCAAGGAACTATAAGAGGTTAGATTTTGATTGCAAGTGAACCATGAATCTGAAAGGAAGAAGTCAGAGGAACCAAAAATTAGAAGATCAAAGGCAGTAATCCAGGTTTTGTTTGTACCCATAGTATATTTAAGGACCTACTTTCATTGGTGAACCAATTTTTTCCGTAAATTAGGAAAGACTCGGATGTCAATATATCAGTTTGAGCTAACTCAGATATTTTATGCATGATTCGAAAAAAAAATTTAAAAAATATTTATTAGGTTATCAACTCATAACGATAAAATCAAATTTATTTCAAGTATATACTAAATCAGTGTATAAATGAATTCTTTAACCACCATCAAGCTTAGGATGTAAACATACTTTTCTTTAAAATAAATTAAATATTAATATATATGGTTCTTTCATACAACTTCTCCTTCCTGCATTCAAAAAATTGAAAATCCAGACCACTTTTAATGGTTCATAAAATTTCTTGTTAATCAAATATAATTCTCAGTATGCATACATAGTAATTTCGATCCACTATTCAGTTAAGTGGATAATCAATATTTTTGTATATTGCTATACTTAAATCATGAAACTTACATAAAATAAATTCCTAACTAATTAAAAAAATATGTTATTTATGAACCGATAAAAATTAAATAAGTTCATGGTCCTAAAAACTTATACAATGCCTAAACGAATCTTATAAAGAAATATTAAATTTCATATGCTTGTGGTGATTCAACTGAAGCTCCATAATTGAAAGTTATACCACTTCAATCTTTTGCTAACATTTGATATTCTTTAAAATTTTGGAGCTTATATTCTGGTTATTTTATATACTCAAAAAAAGACTGTCAAGCTACCATCACTACTCAATATTCATTTTACCTTAACAAAATACCAACAAAATTCCATAACATCGTTGAAATGGAATAATTTATAAAAATCAAGCTGCTGAAATAATTATTTTTAAAGATATGAATCTAGTAAGTAAACTTAGCATAAGATTTTTTCTAACTGTATATATACATCCCCTCTATAAGTATTTGCCACTTATTTTATTCTATATTTTCCCACAATATTCTCTTTTAGATTTTTTATTTGATTTCGTAGATTTTTCTTTGCTATTTATAGTAAATACTTACTGATTTTAAAAAAATCTTACATTAAAAATTCCTACTAAATAAATAGCATCTAAGTTTTTTTTCTTATTTTATTTTTTTCCTTTTTTTTTAATGATAATACTAAATTAAACTCACTAAATCTATGGCTATAATATAGATTTATCCGCGACATACCGTATAAGTGGTTAATGCACCATGAGACCATTTATCTTCACTTAAATCACGACATCAATTACGACACCATGCCTAACCAATGAATATTTGTTTCATTAACATTGAATGTGAATTTATAATATAGTAAAACTTCGATAAATTAATAACCTCGCTGAAATAATATATTTTTGTTAGCTCCGATTTCGACCAGTGTGCTAAATTAATAACCTCTTTAAATTTATAGATAGTAAAAAATTTAAGCTTCTAGCGGGGTCAACTAATATGTAATTACTAATTATAAACCCGTGGCTTATATACGTATATTGCACGCATGCAAATAGTTATAAAATGCTTAATTTATTCGTGAATTATGTGAATACATGGTAATTTTTATCTTAATTTTGGAGAAAATGTGTTTTTCATTTGGGTGCCAAAAAAATTCAAATATCATTTTCTTTTAATCATTTTTTTAGGTGATCAGACATACTATACAATTTCATTTATCATGACTTGTTGGGTTGGCAGATTTTGCCTGGCCTCAACTTGCATATTCCTGCAAACTCCCATGCGCCTTTTCCCCGACTACATGACTACTCAAGATGTATTCCTTACCCTTGTGCTTTCTTCATGTACCAATTATACCGCTGCATTGTTGTATATGTAGAACAGAGTGAGTACTTGTATGTGCACAAAGCAAATGGACTTAAACCCGTTGGCTAGGTAGAATTTACCTTTCAGTTTAAAAATTCATCATTTTGTATCCATATGTTCGCTCATTATCAGATTTCATGTGTTATGTTTTCACCTAGTGCTAAAGTAGCCATGTGCCAGTATCTATTTTGTCGTAGTACTTTGAAGATTTGATTATTTGATATATGTAGTCCCGCATATGCCTGCATATATAAAAAACTCGATCTCTGCATTCTATCTATCCCTTATCGATTGGTATTATCCCCATATAACTGTATCTACCGACCAAAAACTATAATTGTAGAGAATCCAAAAACGAAATAAATAAGTTATTTGTAACAACCGCCATTCTAAGAACGATCGGTATTTTTCTCAATGAATTTACTGTGTATTTCTGATGTCGTCCCGCAATTCCATATTGATTTAGATTATGCAAATGAACTGAAGCCAAGCATCATAATTGGGGATAAACAAATTTTAGTTTGTGAATGAGTCAAGTTAGATTATGCAAAACGACCATTGTAATAGTGGGCGACATTTTCCTAATAGTTTCTTTTCCCAATTATGATGCTTGGCTGCAATTCCATATCATTGTTGACAGATCTAGATTTTAGCTACTGAACGAGTTAAGTGAGATTTATCGTATTTTCTTCTTATACACTCCAAAGTCCAACGTGCATCGAACAATGACATCATTAGTTAGTTCTTTTAATATATATATGAGCCCTCTTATCAAGTTAGTTTAAATCTGATTGATTCACTTGATTGGTTGTGTAGTGGGAGTTTTCGATCTAACAATATGATATCTGTTTGTAAATGATAGTTAGGGAAACAATGGTTAGGCCAAATTTGCTTATAACAATGTACTTACAATAATTTTTGTCTTGCACTCACGTCTTCCCATGGTTGATCAGTAATCATAAGATTGAATCAATTATCAGTATCAGCTGCAAATCAAGGAATAAAAAAATAATAACTTCATTAAGAATGACCAATGTAGTCAATATCGGATTTCGGTTTGTACCGGTCGAGAGCGATACACTGGTACACTTTTGTATCGGGAATATTTCGGTTCCAAATATCGGTCCACATATTTTATACCTATAATTATTATATCAAATGTTTTTTTTCATATTGGACCTATTAAGATATAAAACTAGTACTCATTTTTCTAAAATACCATAAAAAATATGAGTAACAATTGAAAATCCTAGAACAATGATAAAGATTATTATTTTTAATTAAAAACTCTAATTTCAGCCGTACCGGTCCATTTCGGTTAAGCCGTATCGGTCAATATCAATCGATATTTTTGGGGAAAAACCGCTCCACCGGTATAGGCTGTTTCGTATCGGGTGAGGCCCGATACCGCTAAAACCGGCGATATTTCGATCGTACTGGCCGAAATTAACTACACTGAGAATGACATTTTGCCAACTTTGTCTATCCCCTAGAATTACAATTGACAAAAATACTCACCAACTACGTAATTAGGCCTCCAAATGCATTCTGCTTCTTTGAATGTTATCAGACCCAATAACTGCATATGCCTTAACTGAAGCAATCTATAATGCATTAATATTATCAGAAATGACTTATTCTCCAAAGAGAGCTTTCATGGACTACTTTTTAGATTTTCCTAATTTAATTATTTGTTTTATGGCAAGTATATTTACTTATCTTGCTCATTTCTTCTCACAATTGGCTGATCCCAATAAACTAAAAAGAATGTGAATATTTCAGACTATTCAGTTAGCTAAGTTATGTGGTTTGGATTCCCTTAATGAGTGTTTTTATTATCTTCTTGTTGTAGAGCCTCTACCGGTGCGGGCACAAATAGTATTATAGTCCGGTGCCGACACACTTATCACTCTATATAGGTATCAAGATCTATCTTAATAACATTTCAAAAAATATTAGTCCATCTAAACACTTCGCAAGTAGTATGCCGACTGCCTCGAATGCATTAACCGATCACATAAACACAAACAGAAAACAACCAGAGAAGGATTTTGACAACTTCAAAATATTCCAATTAGTACATCTTGAAAATTATACCCAGGAAAAAGACCAAGACAAAAAACAATCATAGAAGAAGTTTGACAACTTCAAAACAGGCCAATCAGCATCTTGAAAATTATACCTAGGAAAAAGACCAAGAAGCAAAATAAAATCGGAAGCCTTCCACTAAATTGGAAGTACTGTGCAAATCTAACAAAATTTATATTGTAACTTAACTTTGTTATTGTCGCCAAATTCACTTTGACACTCAAATCCAAGATTCAAAGATAGGTGCCTTGCGTCCAATACGTAATGCCAGTTTATTGTCAGTCGTATATAACTCTAAGGTATCAAACTTCTCCCAAGTTATGAATCAATGTGACATTAACAAAAAAAAAAACAAACTAAAAGAACATCCATTGTAGTTAGTATTGTGATTCTTATTAAAAAAACGACTACCAATTGTTCTCTTCGAATCTGGCTTATTTTTATGTCTTAACCACCATAAAAAGAAGGCGTCCAACAAAACCACTAAAAATTATAACTTAAAATCAATGATTTATCTGCGGTGAAGAAGCCTATCAAGTGAATTCTTTATATAAATTGGAACAGAACTGGTTTCATACGAACAAATCTAAGTAATAGAATAAAAACAACGTGTGTTTCAGACTCTCGTTACAGTAGTTGCAAAAAAAAGAAACAAACTTAAGTGATAGAAGAAATATAAAATAGTAACATTAAAAACTTTACCAGGGAATGGTAGTCTCTTGGTACCCACCACAGCTGATATAGCAGGGGTACCCCTTTTTTCAAGGGAAAATTAAACTTGGGATTCCTTCACATCCTTGGGAGGAAGTGACATGGTTACACATCGTTCTCAAAGAGATACCTCCAAGGCTATTAATGAGGCATCACGATCCTAGTCTTTCCTGAATGGTTCAAAAACTTCTTGTTAGCGAAAGGATCCCAATCTCATTATCGAAGTAATTTCTGATCGGACATTCTTCTTATACTTATAATATATTAGAATGACTGTGAAAAAACAACCAAGCAAGCTCTAAGAGCATGCCAAATAAAAGAAAGATTAAAAATTTTGCATCTAGAAAAATATAGAAATTACGATTTTCAATCTCTAACCACTATAAAGAGAGCCCCTAATTCTTGAATCTTAAAACAATTAAAATATTACTTCGCATTATCTTTATCTTTGCATTAAGATTCAACTTCATATACCTCGTATTGTATGCTGATACTCAGTGATTTTTCAGACCAGAGTCAACATCATCTGAACTAACACCATCGCATTTGCACCAGCATAGTGAAATTCAAACTTCATATACCTCCGGACCATTATTAAAAGTGCGATTTAGAAAAACAGACATTAAATAAATCAAAAATAAAGAAAATTCAAAATTTGGGTTCCCGCTATGAACATAAAAATAAGACAGGCATTACGGTACAATTTGACATGATTATAAGGAATTACAGTGTAGAATGGTCATCTTGGACTGTCAATCAGTCTTTGTGTATCCATTTTGGTATCACCATATATTCATGGTTATATGGTTAATGAATGGTTGAGTTTGTGGTCAATGGATATTTGAGTTTGACGGTTTTGTATCATTTGGTTTGAAGGCGGTGAACTATTAATTAAAATGGTTACATAAGCCAAATTCCATGCGTGCGGTTTGTTTCTTACATACATTTTCACACACCAATATGTAATCATTTAAACAAAGAAAAACCAACAAACAAACTCAAGTCATACGAAGAACCAACAAACAAACTCATCCAACACCTATATAATTTTCACTGAAAGATATCCATTTTAGAGTGCATATACCTCAGATTTCGTGTTGATATTATCCAATAATAATTAACTAATGTAAATAGTGAAATATAAACATCATACTTAAACCAAAAACTATGAAATCCAAATAATACGAATGAACATGTACTTCCAAATTAATCTAACATTAATAAATCAAGATAGACATAATTTTCAATATACCATATTGAGGAAACAAATCAAGTGGTATTGGTAACTTTACCTTTCCTACGACAACAAATGCATCAGTCATCCCTTGAGTTGGAAGCAGGGTTGTTGTGAGTTCCCAAAGCATGTTTCTTAAGCTACAATCATCAACCTTTTTTATATAAGTTTTCTCCTTGATCATCTCTGGGTCCATCCAACGGTAAATTCCCATGATGCCGTTTGATGCTCTACATTGTCGTTCAAGAGATGGGGTACCAAAATCTGCCACTCTAGCTCGCATATCTCATTTAGTAGAAAATAATTTCGTTTAAGATCTATGTGCATCACCCCCTGTGAGATAATATATTGTATATATCAAGAAGTATCAACTGCTAACTTCATAATTGTTTTGGTCGAGAGCGAGTATGGTTGTTTCGTGTTAAACCTTAGTTTTTTACACAAAATAATATTTTTTTAAATCACTGGTTATAATCAACATTTTTTCATCACAAAATAACATAATTATTCGAATTGGTAAGCAATAGTTAGTGCGCCAGTTTTCATGTGTCACCTTTCTGAAGTTTTTTTCTTTAGATCAATGAAGGATCCATGCTTCCACCATATATTGGAGTAGTTGTAAACCCATGAAGAATCAAAACTATAGACGCATTTCACATTCCTTAAATGATGACATTCCCCACCTACAATACTACCATTGTCCGATTACTTCACCATGATTATCTACACGAACCAAACATATATATATATAGATTTCATATATCTTGAATGTACATATTCACAAACTAACTGAAATGCTCCAACTTGGTTTACTTGTATATAGACTTAAGTTTTACTATGAAACCATGTCCTTAAATAAATATTAAGGATCTTAAAATAAACTTCTACTAAAGAAATGAAGGAACTCACCAGTCACCACTCACATCCATGTTGTGCTAAAAAATTATATACTTTGCACCACTCTGAAGTTTAGGATCAAGTCATCATCTTTCTTCCCTACACAAGATCTACCTGTGGCTAAACTCATTTATGGAGTTAAGACCTGAACGCAGGAAAAGAAATTATAATATATGGCTTATATATAACGATATTAAATTACATTGCAGATATTATTACTTGATTATTACACAAAATCTCTATGTTGGGATTAAGATATTGTAGTGGCTTTACGTCTATGCGGGAGCTGTTATCCCCCAAAATCGTTGAAAGTGAACTTCTGGATAGTCCAATAGAAAATAGTACATCAGAGATCACACCATCCAATGGTTTGCTGGAACCACTTTTTCTACGATATAATTAATGGCCCGGTGAAACAAATCCATAGAACTCATTCAGCACTTCTAATAGCTAGTGCTCAAACGTGCTCAAATAAATAAGAAACAATAGACACTTAATAATAAAATGATTTAATAGGCTAGTCAATGTCTTAATTTTAAAGGATTAATTTGTGGTTTTAGCGTGCCTTGAACACTAAATATTTACCCTTCCACAATACCAGATATGGAGGAACCGATAAAATATTAGAGATCCTTTATAGGAAGTCTAACACCAAAGAATATTAGCTTATGCAAACATTGCAGATCATCACATGCTCAACAAAATTCAACTCTTCTAAACTTCAATAATCAAAAATATTTTGTGTCCAAAGAGACCTAAATAAAAATATCAAAATATTTTTGAAAATGTGTGGCTTAGCATTTTCCTTGTCTTCATTTGCAGGAGTGTGTGGCTTAACACTTTCCTTATCTTCATTAGACGAACAATAGTTGCATCGACCTGCAATTATAACCATTTACACAACTTTAGCCTTAGTTTATTACACATTAGTGACATTATTGACCACTCTAACAAAGAGTGTGCATATTAACAATCCAGGGTTGGATAAGCCTTTGCTTAGAACTGCCTATCTTTTTGATAATGTGAATTCTAATTTTCTCATTAATGTTAGATGCATCAACTACATGAATTCAAAATAAACAACTACATTCGAAGAAAGAATAAAAGTAGCATCGTATTGTTTTGCCAGTAACTTTCAATTTGCCTCCTTTAAGCCAGTTGCATTATATATGGTTACTTCCTAGATTTAAAGTACAAAAGCTTTCCTTCAATTGGATTCTCAGAGTTCTTCCTAGAAGAGGAAGATAATGATGGTGGTCATGGCCAATATACAGACAGATGCATGCTAGACTTCGTGTTGAAACAAATATGGTATTTGATTTAGGAATATTTCTCATAGCTAGCTCTTCCGCTTCCATACATGACCTTTTCGGATCTACAAAACATACAACCACAATTTTATAAATTAAAGCAACGCTATGATGAAATACATAATCTATGAACAACAAAGAACCTAATGCACCTGTTTAGGCAATTCTCCTCTAACATTAACAAGCTGTATATTTTCCTCGTAGACATTCCCAAGCTTATATAAAACTACATAACCAACTAAGTAGCAGAAGGACTAAGCAAGCGTGTTAGCACAGTCTTGGGTATAATTAAGCCTAACATTGTATTTTCCTAACTCATATACACATACGAAAATTCAACCCATTCTATTTATTATCATTTTACATGTATATATGATGAGCTCCTATCTTCTAACAAAAACAGGAATTGATTCCTCACAAAAGAATAAGAAAAAAGATGCCCAACAACTCTAATATTTTCCTGTAGAAAACTTAGTGTTTAATGAACCTTTTCCCCGATGAAGAAAAGTACGACAATGAAGAAGCCTCCATGGTCCCAATAATTATTACTTGTTTCTTATGAAAGGTACCCAAGATATGCAGTTGTAAGAGACAAAGAGATTTACCATGAACCATGTGGTGCTATTGGATATACTTGGCAGAGGTCCTATCGGTCTTTAACGAATTTTATGTATCTTTCGACGAATTGGGAAAATCATAAGGCAAGGTGCTCGAATACTTTCAATAAAGTTAATAATTTTTTCCGTACAATGTTGTATTTTATCGCTTCGATGTATATGGTATATTTTCTTGAACATTGTTAATGCTTGAATTGTAGTAGCAAGTAACCTACATAGTTTCCGCAATTAATCAGCCGTATGCATTAGAAATTTAAAAACACAAAAACAAACATTTATTTTGGGTGCTGATAGATTACGGAAAATCGATTTCTACGTCGCCAAAAGTTTCCGCATGGTTTATTAACTGAAAATAAAACAAAAAATAAAATAAAATGGGATATGATCTCTTATTTGTTGATGTAGGGTTTTTCTCACGCGATAGAATTAGTAATGTATTGTAACGAAATGGATGCAGGTAAGGTCGATACCACTTGATGGATCACTCTTTCTGTCACTTCTTTCTCAATTCCTGCGAGTACTGGCCTATTGGGTAAGACATAACAAAGGTAGCCACAGAAATACCACTTTAAGGGGACTATATATCATGGATAGATACGTTCCATGGAGCATGAGATATTAGAATTGCATGCTACTTCAAGCAATAATCATCAAGTTAATTGGAAACTCACTTGTAATTTTAACGATGAGGCCTTACATCCTAATATTTGAGAAGGGAGCCAGTGAAGCTAGGATAGACCCGACGTTAAACTTTATTGTACCAATGCTTCATCAATTGCATGATGTAATTTTGAAAGTGGTAAATAAGGTGATCGTTTCTCGAACTTGTAAAGGTAATGATTTTAGAAAATAATGATTTTAATTAACTCTAGAAAATTCCAGGAGTATGAAAAAGACTAAATAACCTAAAGATGATTTTTGAATAATTTTAAAAGGACCAGGAATCAGGAATCAGGTAATTCTAGCAACCTATGTGATTAATCAGATAATTCTTTTTAAATTAATTGAAGCGCAAGTAATTGCCAAAATTGGTTTCGTTATGCTAACAAATAGAGGTAAATCACAAGCATGGACTATCAAAATTAATTAACCAAGCATAATCCATCAGGCAAAAGCACAACTGTTGAAAGAAAACCGTTTTCACTATTTAAAACTATGCAATTCTAATAACAAAAAAATTATAAATAATTATTAGAAAATAATTAAATCACATAAAATTGAGAAAATTACCTTATCCATCATCCCAGTAAATAGACTTAGCTCATGGTGGAGAAAACTTGCTCAAAAGATCTCTTCATTGCTCAAAATATCGATTACAAGGTTGAATAATGGTGTAACACCTGAACAGATACCTTTATAAATGTCACAGAACAGGGTTCAGCCGTTACACAAAGCTTTAAGCAACAGGAGTGTTTAAAATCTAAGGCAACAGGAGCAGAGCTGTAACGGTGGAACAGCAACGAATGCAGATGTTGCTGCTCTTTCTTCTCCGATGAAGGCTGATGAAGAACAGTGCCGACGATGCACCAGCAGGTGTTCGGCGGTGACCGGAAGTTCCCGGAAGTGATCTCCAGGCTTCTGTCCTCGTTTTTCTTCGATTCTTTTGGTTTATATAGGGTCTACAAACCCTAGAGAAAGTTCTAAACCTAATAGAACTCTCTAAAACAACTCGCAAATCCTCCTCCCAATTGAAACAGGAATCCGGCCAAATACATGCTTTTCCGAGCTGATTTCCCGGGATTTTCTTCTGTTTCTCGATTGCTTTGAACTTGTATTGGATGTGTCTTG
>JAJJMC010027712.1:0-73244 GCA_023531435.1 Papaver californicum | reverse complement strand
TTTCTTCTGTTTCTCGATTGCTTTGAACTTGTATTGGATGTGTCTTGTGATTGGGTCCCAAAAATTCTATGAAAACAACTTCAATTTCTTTTCCTGTTTGAAACAGGAGATCCCGATGAGTGGATCGGCGACTCGGCTGAGTTGACTCGCTGGCTCGTTGGGTTGACTCACCGGGTTGACTCGGCCGATCCTAGGGTGTCCCTTATCCATTCTTGGGGTGCCAATAACACTTGTCCTTGGGGTGCCTTTATCACTTTTTGAGCCAATTTTTCCACAAATCTTTTTTCTTCTAATGTACCTACAAAAGCATAAAAACACGTAATATTTGCAAAATGGAATACTAACTTAATAGAAACAAAGGTGCAATTTAGACACTAAAATGTGTCTATCATTGCACCATAAATCTGAAGCTTATTTGCAATCCAAAGCGGTTCTTTAGCTGATTTCTCAGCCGAAACCCGTTCTTCATCATCATATCGACCACCGACTATGAACTGCTTCTTTACCTTTGTACACTGAAATGGGAAATCAGAGTGTGAGAGATCCCATGCCGAAGAACACGAAGTTCTGAAGACCTACAACATCAAGTTCAAAGTAAATTGAATAGATTGAAAAGAGTGAAAAAAATCTCCTGAGATGTTCTTCAAACTACAAAGCCATGAGAAATAAATTACATTATTTTTCGAGTGCGACAAGACATGTAACATAATCCAAGTGTTGAAGGAGAGTCCTAATAGAACCTTATATTTACATTATGAAAATGAATTGATTGAATCAATTGAATTGAATGTACTTTTTTCCAGGACTGACTGAGCTTGGTATATATATGCTTTAACCAAGCGTACACAACACACAACCCAATCCTCACACACTTACTTCACATAATGCACCACACGTATACCTCACACACTATTATTCCCCCTCAAGTTCAAGGTACCTTACAAAGGAACATTGAACTTGTACTGACAGACACACTAACAACAGCTCACTACGCATACTAAAGAGCTATAAAACCTTGTTTGTAGAAGACTAGGAGAGATTGGGAGCTGGAGAAAAAATGAGGCCAAAATATTCATGCACTTGATGAAGTTCTAGGTGGAGTTTGTAGCAGAGTTTGATAAGTGAACAAACCACTAACAGCAACAGACCACTATGTACTAAAATTCACATCTAGAATAGAGAGTGTAAACTCTTGTAACAAAACCACGAATATACAGAAATTAACTTGCAGTAGTCTTCCGTTCACAGCCAAACAACAGAGTTCGACTAACAACAACCACATAAGTGATTGCCTTCAAGTGAATCTTGTACTTGCAGGTGTGACAAATGGTGTTGTTGCAGAAAGAAAAATGAGGACAAACAAGCACTACATACCAGGATCAGTAGTACATCCAGCAGAAAGAAGTGATGCAGAGATTAATCGTAATAGAAGGACTTCATATGGGTCAAAAAACAACTGATGATGTATCTTATGTTCAGCACCATTAAAACAACAACTGCCTTCAATCACCAACAATGAAAATGAAACCAATACAATGCAGCAATGCAAGTTCTGAGTAGAGAGTGTGTGGACAATAACTGTAGAAATCAGCACCATGTAGCAATCACTGGCCCAAGAGACTTGTGATATTTTGGAAAAACACAACTAAAAGCGAAACAAAAACTGACGTTGGAATTATTTATATACAATACTGTCTAAGATCAAGCAAACCCATACGAGCGAAATGTGTCTACCCATATAGAGTTATCTCTACAAAGCATCAACACCTATAGTGCAAAACGTGCGAAACACCATACAATTCTTCAATAGTCAACAACTAGCTATGCATCGAGCAAGAGCAAACATCAACTGCATATTAAGAGCCTAGCACCAACACTCCTTCCTTGAAACATATATGACAACAACCAGTAGATCATTGCATCTTATCACCAAAAATGCATTAAAAATTCAGCAACAACAGTAAACAAGGAGATCCATACACATTACATTGATCAAGAAATAATGAAGAATCTGAAAGAATCTGAAAATGAAAAGTTATTGAAAATGAAGCAGTCATCACCATGTTGGAGAACCTATTGCAGAGTTTGATGAGTGAATAAATCACTCACTGCAAATGAACACACTCAACACCTCATTATTGACAGGAAGATGTTGAGTCAAAACATGAAGTAAGAATTGAATTGAATGAAGAGAATGAACTGATTGAAGGAGAGAAGAAGATTTAGGATCAGAAAGAAATATGAAGAAATTGTGTTGGACACAGAGAATCCAAAAAGTGTTCTGGCAGGGAACCAGAACAAGAAGTAGGAATTGAAATGAAAAATGAACTCAAGAAACACAGGAATTGATTGTAGAGGAAATCTTGAAATAGGACTGAAAATCATGAATAAAGAAACTAGAAATAAGAGATGATCAAGAACAAGTAACAAGACTCACACCTCAGGAAACTGAAAAGTGCAGTGAAATTACCCAACCGAAGTATTATTGAATCCTGCTGGTGTGATTGAAACCAGGCTTACGGGAATTGAAAAGATGAAGATCAAAGATGGAGAAATTGAACCAGTCTTACATGAATTGATATACGTAGCTGGTGTGATTGAAACCAGGCTTGCACGATTTGATGAACAAAGCTGGTGTGATTGAAACCAGTCTTACATGTATATGATCTCAAATGGATCAGAAAAGAAACTGAAAATCAAAATCGAAAAACGAAAAATTGAAACGAGATTACCAGTTGAATGTTGCAGTACTAGCAGTATCACATCATAGAAGAACAAAGTTGGTGCAATTCGAGGAAGAACAACAACAAAAATCCAGATCTGAGAAGAATCAATCATCTAAGAGAAATCTCAGTAAAAATTCTCGAAAATCAATTGCAGCAGTAGCAGAAAAATGTGGGAGCACTAATTGTTGTTGCAGAAACACCATTAATGGAAGTGAATGAAGAAGTAGATGTAGTAGCGGTTGATTTGTGATTTTGAGGTTGGAATGAAGATTTGAGACAGCGGAAGAAACAAAAACTCCATTAATGAAGATTTGAAGATACAGGATCAGAAAACCAGAGAAGTTAGAATTCTCTTCTAGCTCTGATACCATAATAGAACCTGATGTTTACATTGTGAAAATGAATTGATTGAATCAATTGAATTGAATGTACTCTTTTCTAGGATTGACTGAGCTTGGTATATATATGCTTCAACCAAGCGTACACATCAGACAACCCAATCCTCACACACTTACTTCACACAATGCACCACACGTATACCTCACACACTCACACACTATTAAGTCCTTGTGCAAGTCCCATCAGATAACCAATTCTATGCATGTACTAATAAATAAAACCAATCAACATTAACATAAGAATTACAAAACCACAGTTGCTAGGATATGCAAATAAACCATGAACGTGGTCTCTAAAGAGCATAAAATGAAGGTGTTGTTGCTTGCAAGGACTACTGCTTTCAGTGACCATCTCTTCAGAGACCTATGATTGCAATGAAGAAATAGTCACAACTATCCGTACCACCAATTTTAACTCCTTCATGCACAACAGCTAGGTTGAAGCTAAGCCCTTGTCAAGTAGACCAAGACGTGGTTCTATAGTAAACATACCATATATGATTCCATTCTTGAAGTTTTCTTCGAAACCTAAAAATTCAAACAACCTGTTAACAACAAAATTAAATATAAAAAAATCTAAAAAGTTTGATAGATTATAGCTCCACCAAAATATAATGCCATTGCAATGTATTTGACGCCTGTTACATGAATAGAGGTACCAAATCTGCCTCGCCCAAGCTTATTACCATCTGAGAAGTTCTTTGGAGCAGGCTAGCAACACTTACGGTGTTAAATTTGAACTGGTAATTTGATGTCACATATCTTCAAAATAACAAAAAACTAAATAGATTTAACGAATAATAGGTAAACGATGTTTAATCAAGCTTACCATAAATTTTTTCATGATCCGCACGTTCTTTATTCTTTCTCTTCCGCCATTGTTAGATGGTGTTGTTTCTAAAAATATGAAAGACATCAAAGAGGTGTATATTATAAAAAAAACTAATACTAAAAATAATTAAAAATTCAGATTAAACCCTAAATCAACATGAACACATACGGTTTTGCAAGAATAAAAATCTTATAATTTTGTTAGCTTATATTAATTCAAAATTTCTATAAAATCGATATATTTAGTTAATATTAACATTAAAAATCGTGAATGTTTTAATAATCGATAGAAAATTAAGAAAAATTAATATCCGTGTCAATTCGAAAGAAAAAAAAAACCACCGAAAGAATAGGAAATTTAATATTTTGAATACCTTTACTTGATAGCAGTAGCCAGATAAAAAAATTCTATTCACATATATGTTTAATCCGGATTCTTCATTGCGAAAAGGTATAATCAACATCTATAAAATAAAATCAACATCTATAACACCAAAAATATTTTTTTTTTGAAATTTTATAATGTTATATCTTGTATGAACTATGGCCATGAAGCTTCCTAATAAATAACTGATTCAACACCCATGAATTCTGACTGCTGCAGCTATGATCACAAACATATGCAAAACAAAAAATACGCATGCGAAGCAATTTTTTATGAATATAAATAAAAAATAACAAAACACTAGTATTCCTAAACAATAATTTATCACCTCATCCATACACAACATCATTACATGTTGATTTATCGTCATTACAGTGAGAAGTGGTACCACCGTCATCTGCAGAACAAACATCACCATCAATCACTAAATTTTAGGATTTTAATCCGATATATTGCTAAAAAACTGAGGAAAAAAAAGAGCAAAACTCTAGAAAATAAAAAAAAACACACAAAAACGATGAGACCTTACTTTTGCTCGAGTGCTTTATATAAGGAGCATCCAAGCCTAGAATATTCAGAAGAAAAAAATCTCGGCTTAAAAATCCCCAGTTTAGGAAACAACACCCTAAAAATTATGAAACTTTTAAAATTTTGGATAACTATTCTATTTTCATATCACCATATATAGTAAACATTTTTGTATAGAAAATATCGACGATATCAAGATATAAAAAAAATCAAAAATTGGATTTATTTAATTTATTTTTATTTTGGACTAATTTTATTTCTAATTGTGGTATGAACAAAATTAAGAAAAGTAATATGAAAATCAGGTTTATTATTTTGTTATTGTTAGAATCTTTGTATGCGCGTTTTTATATTAGCTCGCTTTAGATATCAATTCTTGCTTCGATTTTTTTTTTAAATTCTAACAATTCTGTAATTTCTGACTTTTGGGAAGGATCACTAAAAAATTTATCCGCAAAAGAGAGTCATCGTCATATTCAAAGGTTAGCACTCACGACTAATTTGATCATTTTTTTAATTCTCATCGGAAATGCAATTGATAAAAATAGTTTATTAAGTAGTTTTATTTGATAGAATAGAGTTGCAATTAGGAAAAGATTGATTTTAAAAACTGTAACAGGACACTGGACCTTTGACCTTTTTTTATATTTTTTTATTTATTTATTATGTTATGATCATGTGATTGATGTATGATTGATTTATTTTTTTGGTTATCGTGATGAAATTGTGAACGTGTGAGTGATTAATCATCTATGTACTTTTGTCAAAAATATTTATCCGAGATAATTGTTTTAGAAAACAAAAAATATGTTTTCCATTAAAAAAAAATCTCCTGGGGACAGGGATTTTTTTCCACGTTTTCTATTGGTCCACGTCAATTTTTTATTTTTAAATGCTTGGTGGGACCAGAATCAACCAGAAGCTCATGTGAATAAGAGTGCTCAAAAAAACTTTGTTATTATATTATAAATTGAGTAAAAATACGCATTAATTGGATATTAGACGAACACTCTTAGACATTGAGAACTTGTTGTATGAAATGGTCAAAGAATAACCTCGGCTTTGATACGCTGACCATTTACTAGTTCGTAGAAGTTCAAACTTATATATTAAACTAGATGACCGTGTATCTGTGGAGGGTCCGACCAAAAATTAGACTTTTTATAACTATTTTTTAATTTCTTCAAATCCATTGGTCATTTAAAACTATTGTAATCAACTATGAGTAAATTACGTTAGTTTATAGCGCAATTGAAAGATTTTGACTCCAATTTGAAGAATTTCAGTTAGATTTGAAGGAATTAAAAAATCAAAATTCGAAATAGTTACTAAAAGCTTTTTGCAACCATTTCAAGAATTTTTGCAACTATGTGAAACTCTTATAAACTACACCAATTTTGAGCGAAATTTTGAAGCTAAACAATAATTCATGTATTTAATTTTTTTATTTTCGCTTTAATTTAAAGAAATGTGTTTAGATTTTGAGATATTTTAAAAAAAGCGAGATTGAAATAGTTGTATAAGGCGACTACATTTTAGATCCCATTATGAACATATATAAGTACTCCCTTCGGTTGTCCAATAATAAAATTGAACTTAAGATTCAAATGACATTTGATATATTAAACTTTATTGGAAAAATAATTTTGGATATTTTTCTTTTAACACATCCACTTGTTTTGATGTAGCGTTGACATGCTATATCGTTCACCCCTATATATATCCCACAAGTGAAAGGGAAAGGGGAAGGGACGGAGCCAGGACAAAAAAGTCCTGGGGTCAAACAAAATGTTTAAGAATTAGTTTACACTTTAACCCTGGTGCCATTGTTAATCCCATTTGAGCCATATAAATTTGCACCCACAGGACATCAATATTACATAAGACCCAAGCTTATTTTTAGGGTTTTTGAAAATTTAGTAGGTCCTATAGGCCCACATGCACCCCCTCCCTCCGTCCCTGGCAAGGGACAAGTTTTTAGTTTTCAAGTATCATTGTCTAAGAGTTTGTTTAGTAGTTTGAGAGTGAAAGTTTTTAAGTGATTTTATGATTTGAATGTGACTTCAAGTTTACTTTGGTGTGCTATATATAAATAACTACTTTATAAGTATCTCTAGTCTCTATCTTTGTGTTAAGTTTATGTTTTAAATTTAGTTTATTATTAGTCAAAGTTTACTTATTGTTTCGCATTTATTAATTATTATAAAAAATTAAATATAATATGGAAACATGATGGTATATATGTATATATATATATGATTTTATTATCATCTTCAAAATCAATAGCTAGAAATTAATGAGAGAAAGAAAAATCTTCAAGATGGAAAAGGGTTAGAACATATCTACTCCTTTAAAGGACTAACTCAATCGCACCCCCATGTTGAACGGTGACCAAAACTCCCTATTTATTTAAAAGTGAACATTACCCTCCCACTAATATTGCTTAAACGCATAAATACTACAACAATAGCGACCATCGACCTTACCCACAAAAACTAAAAAAAAGGAGGAAAAAAAAACAAAAAAATCCGGGGAAAAAAACTCAACTATCAATGGCATTAACAAACTCGGACTCACCACATATTCCCTCTTACCAAATCACCGACAATGGCATCAACACATATTCTTCATCCCTGTTCTGTAGCTCAACAATTTCATCATCTCCACGACAAACATTAATGATCAATCACCGATGATCAACTCCATCGTCACTACCATCAAATTCTCGTTGATACATCAACCCATAGCTCCTCCATCAATCATAACAACACCGCATACTATCACCATTCCCTTCTAAATCTTCTCTATCATCAACCTTCACCTCCATCAAACTTCATCACAGATGGAAAAAAAATCACTATCGTGATCATTCATAACAGCTGAAACTTCCATTCACCGTATTTATCATTAACAACTTCACCATCACGATAATGGCAGCAACCATTCATCCCCTCCTCATCTGAGATAACAACATCACAAATTTAACCAGAAAAAACTGGTCGCGTAAAAGTAGATGATAAAAAGATGATAGGGTTCCCCAAGCAAAACTGCATGTTAATGTGTTTTAGAATAGTGGTAAAAGATTTGATACTCAGACTTGTGAAGATTTGATTTTTAAACCTAATTATTAAATAAAGAAGGTTAAAAATTGATTTAAGATTATGGAAAGAACTGAGACTAAGGATTCCACCAATAACTAATTTTTCAATAGATTTAGTATTAATAATATCTTGCAACTCATACATTCAATTGATTCTAAATATTGCCAAAGTTACATTTTCAAAATAATAGTAGTAAATCAAAAGTATGAGACATCAATAGCCCTAAACTAAGCATGACCCATCAAAAGAAAACACAACTAATTGATAAAAATCACTATTTCAAATTTAATTCAAAGCAAATAATCATAAAAGAATTGCAAAAATTAATTAGATAAAACTATACCACTTTATTATTGGCAAAAATTTCCTCTGTCGCCTCCGTAATGGGGTCTAGATCCTCATGTTGTAACACTCTCAAGATGTGTACTCATGGCTCAAATATTATTTACAAAGATGAAAAGAATGAAAATTGTGTAGAACAGAGAGTTTGCAACGGTTTAATGGTGTTGCAGACAACTGTTTCCACTGTTACAAAAGAGAAAATGCTTCCGCTGGAGATAAACGTTGATGTTCTGAAGATATCTGTTGCAGATGGGTTGAAGAAACCGTCGCAACTGAAGATAAACGTAGCAAAGAAGAAGATATTCGTTGCTGTTCAGTTGAAGAAATCGTCGCTTGTTCCCTGTTCTTCACTACAGCAGCAACAACACTTTTTTCTTCCTGTTTTTTTTTTCGATTCAAGCTCCAAAACACAATCCAAAACCAACTCATATTCTCGATTTATCCGAAACAAGGGATGAAACTCTTTTCCGGTCTTATGATGGATTTTCAACCATTTTTCGCGGCTAGAAACCCTCTAATTGACGTGTTTTAATTATGTCTTCATGTTGTGATATCAACTATTCTTTTAAATCCCAAGAATCTCGGTCTTGAAACACCTTAGGTAACTCTCACACGTAAAGAATTCTTTTCCCGCCATTTTTTATTTTTTTAAATCAAAAGGGGATGCCCCCTAACCAGCAGTGGGGTCCCTTTAGTAGTTTCTCCTCGGGGTGCCTTCATCAATTTTTCTAGGGGTGCTTTTATTTTTTTTTAGCCAATTTTTCCATAAATATTTATTTCCCAAAAATATCTACAAAAACATAAGAACACACAATAAGTACACAATCGAGCACTAGTAATACAGAGAATGAGCATAATTTAGACACAAAAATATGTTTATAACATGTTCCCTTATAAGTCGTACATGGCTTCCCTAAGAAATCGGTGTGAAACATTAAGTTTTTTAAAGTGTGGATGCATAATAATAAAAATCTATGATTACTACCCTTAACTCCTCTTAGTCATAATAGTAGTAGATGAACATGGGTTTTGAAGAACACAATAACTCAGATTTTCCAATACCAATTCATACCCAGTATATGCTCGAAGAAAGTTTCAAAAGAAATATTTCCTTTGTAATCAGTTTGTACAGCATATTCATCATGTTTGATTACAAGATTATTGATTGATTACAAGCTGGTAAAAATTGTAAATCCTTTTAGATATGACATCATGGAGTCTGCAATCAAGGTTTAATGCATCACGACGCCACACCAAATCAAAATTCTCATCAAACCCGGTGCATAGCGCGAGTTACATGTCAATTTTTTTTAAAAAAGAACTTGATTGAAAGGTAACTGTTATTCCCAAACTAATATTTGGTATTCAATATATGTTCTTCACTGCGTCTGCGATTGGAATTCATGTGATTTGGAAAAGTTAGTAATAAGTTGATTTGTTGATCATATCTAGGTTGGTTTGGTTATGCTTAGTTTTTCCATTTTTTGGAAATTTTTCATATTCATTTGGCTAATTAGTTAATAAGGATAACTAGAAATAACAAAAAATTGCATCAAGTAAGAAATACTAGTTTTAAGAATTTTGATTACTTCATAAAGTGGATTATTTTTGATCTATGCTATATGTGAATGAACGAGTACTAGTAGATCTTTGTTAAGAGTATAGAATGGATCACGACACATTATATAAATTTTTAGTATTAGGAAAGTAATTAGTATGATTTGTGTGTAGTTGAGTGTGTATATTATGTGGTATGTGTTGTTTGTATCCCAAAACTTTATATCTATTTTATGATGAGTATGCGTTGGACTCCAATATTATAAATATGAAGTTGGAATCCCAATATTATTTTACATATTCTCGTGTGCATACTATGCCTGCTTGTCCAAATGTATGATCTTGATGGTAGTTTCCAGAATCATGGTTTGTATGGACACTTAGATGACGTTATTATTATGGTTATAGTTATTCTAGCGTTTCCATCTCCATTGAGTAAGGTAAGGTTGGCTAACATTTTAATTTTTTAAATCCCATGTTATCCATTTCGATGCTTGTTGATTGCTGGGTGAATACTTTAATGTTTGTTTGTGTGGTTTCCCCGTAAGGAGTTTCTGTGGTCCCCCACAACTCCTTTCTAAGTTGAGTAGCGTGGGAAGTGCAATGTGATAAATAGCACGGGAAGTGTAAATGATATTATTTTTTATTTTATATTGTACTTTATATTTGAGTAGCACGAGATGGCAATATTATAAATAACACGGTATATGCAATATTATAAACCAAGGTATCTGGTGGAATTACTCATATAGATGTTACGTATGTCTGACTGTTCAATTACTGCTCTTTAGAACTGCAAACCATGTTAGTGATTACTTGATAGTTGTATGTTTCCACTGAGCAACACTTTGGGATGATCTCACCCGTTTTCCACTTCAGTATTATTATAAGAAGAAATGATACAGTGAAGATATCCATTTTTCGTTGCTTAAAGCTTTAGTGATCTAGTGATATTTGTGAATCAATGCATGTATATATTTTTTTTGTATATATATATTGTAAAATGAAATACACTATTATATTTATAACACTTGAGATGTTTTCATTTATAAAATAGTTAGAGAGCATGGGTTTGTTTTTGGGTTATTTTATGCAATTAGAAATCTGTAATAGACGATTTAAATTTTAGTGTTTCATGTCCAGGTTGTCATCTTAGTGTCTGACCACCATTGAGACACCCCATATTTTTCTTAAGACGCATATTCTGGGATGCATCATTGATCACAATTATGCATCAATTTTGAAGTTGCAATGCATAACTAGTAAAGTGTTGCATCTTGATATTTATGTTCCTTACCCGAGGAAACATCATGATGTAAATACATCATTACTCTATGTTACTTTCTGGAGGATACATCATTTGGTCTAATGTTGCATTCTAAGAAAGTGGGAGTCGGTATATGTCAAACATCTCCCGGATTTTTCTTTGTAAATGTGAGTAACACTTATATAGGGAGGAGAGTTGGTTGAAAATGCATTATGGTGCAAATGCATAATTTTCCTTATATTTCTTACTCGAGGATGATTCATAATGCAAATGTATCATCTTGCTACGATGCTTACAAAGAGACGCAACATTGTGTTATTTTGTTTGCTCGATGAAGCATCATGATGGGGATCCATCATTATTATATGTTGCTTGATGGAGGATGCATCATTTGTATCATTGTGATGTATTTCAAATGATAAGTGAGTATTGCGGTGACTTGCATGTCCCAACTTGATAAAGAATCATTTTGGTTGAATGCACCATTTGGCCATTCAAAAAGTGCATCATGTGAGTTTATCTCGAGCAAGAAAATACACATTTGCGAACTAAATGTTAGGCGCAGTCTTATGCATCATTTGCGGAAGATCTATGGCCTGAAAAATTAGGCATTACTCATATTTGGCCTTGTGACACGAGTTGGTAATTGTTGGTGATGCGAATTTTATACGAATATCGTGCTCTGTTGGAGCGAATGATCTTTGTGAATTTTTATATTGTTTTTAAATTGGATTGAATTTATAGTTTTATTCTCGCTGAACTAAGGTCGTCCTTGATCCTCTTGAGGTATGGAAAAGGGTACGTAGGCAGTGCATTGTGGTTCAACACTAAAATGATTCATATTATCTGTGTCTGTGCGAGAGACAAGAGATGATCATCACTATCCAAGGTAACTCATATCATTTTGACTGGTCAAACGAGATAATAGACGATTTTTACCGCATTTGTATTCTCATATATCTTCAACTGGCAGATGATTGGAACCATTGGAGGTAGTCATAACTTCGATGAAGTAGTAGTTTCAGTATATCCTACTAGATGTTCATACTACCTAGCGAATTATGTGACATTGGCATGCGCCAATTGCAAATTGCACATGTCTAAGTCGTTCAAAATAACCATACTGCAAGTTGGAAAAACTTGCATAATACCACTTACATTACAAGGAGGCAGTGCATAAGAAAGGATGGCGTGTGTTGGTTGTTTCATCTTTGGCGCCAACAAGATCATTTGCTTGCATTCAACTCATGATCGTAGTGGTTAAGAGGAATTGGTTCCGACGATATGATGATGATAATTTCTTGACGGTTTCGATGATCCTTGCAATAAGTTTGCAATAACCTATGTATTGGTCCAAAGCATGGCCAATGATTGGACAGTACTTGCAAGTTAGCGACTTACAAAAATTACGCCACCATTGTCCGTTATTCATCTAATCAAAGCATTGATACATGAGCAAGACAACAGTAGAAGAGCTCACTGGCATGATTTAACCCTAGGTACAATGTTCCAAGGAGTGAATATCATGGCTCTGACGAGCATTGCACATGTCAGTGCAATTATGACTCCTTAAGATATGGTTGTAAGCTACTTATGCTTTACAAGTTTAGCAGGATAAAAGGCAAGTTGGAGCGAAATGGTGTTACGTTTAAATTATCATGTTTTTAAAGTATGTTGCGAAAATTAAATCAACGAACATTTGCTTAGCATGAGAAGAATGCCGCAAAATTTTACAGCCCGGTTAATCAAACGAGTGGCATGTTGGGAAGTCGTAGCTTGTAGAGCTATGTGCTGGAAGCAAAAAAAAATTCAGTCTGTCACAACCAGGAATGCGAATTTTCCACAAGCATTAACCAATCCTTTTGCATGGACTGCTTCCACTATGTTGTTATTGAGTTTCAATTTGCTAGCTTTTATATGGATTTTTTTACCTATTTTATAAAATGGTATGTTCTTTCCATTTGATAGTGTATGGCATCTTTATCCCAAAGATAAGAATTTAAAAAAATTACTTTGGCTAAGGGTACCGTCTCACAAACTATCGCATCGATGTACTTTTCACTAATATCGAATTTGAGCTTACATTGGTTAGTAATAAATACTTTTTTATTTTTTTGAATCCATCTTGATGAGTATGATCTTGGGTGTGGAGTATTTTCCAACCCCATCTGTAGCAAAAGCTTCTATGATATTAATTTTTTCTGACTTCTAGAATCAATAATAGCTCGATGAGCTTTGTTTTACTTGTATCTTAATGTGAATCAATTCATTATGGTGGTATGGATTTCCATCGTCCATCCTAACATCAATATGAGTTTTTGATTTGGATGGTCTATTTTAGGAATGGTTTTTACGCCTACTGACTTTGTAAACAAAGTGGACCTCTTAATAGTTTTCAAACCTTCTTATTCACGTAACTTCCTTGGTTTGAGATGTAGATACAACAAGATCCATCAAATATCTTTTACATGTCCTTCTCTTTGCAATGTTCGCATACTTGATTTTATTTGTCAGATTATGTTTTCATAGCTTGTTCAGCTCACATTTCATAGGATTCTTTTTTTTTCCTCCAATATAATTTGTTTGTTTTCCGAGTTTCCAACACCCTTATTCTTTGACCCAATAGCAACAATTAACTTTGATTGAGGACTCTTCGATGTCCTCCACCTTGAAAAGTTTCAACTCTCATCTTATAAAATCAGTAAGCCCACTGATGCATTTTCAGAAAATTTCAACAATATTAGTGTTTAAATCTAGCGCCAGAGTTTGGTTGTGAAACTCGATAATATATTCTTCCACACTTTGTTGACACCTTTATCAAAGATGTTACCACTTATACCATCTTACATCCACATATCCAACAAGATAAAATTTCTTCCTCGTGAGTTCTTTAAATTGTTTCCAAACATCTGATTCGTGTTTAACAAAAAAAAAACTTGTAAGACTTCCACCATGTTGATGCATGGTTTAATAGTTTCACACTAGCGAAACTTATCTTGTGAGTCGACAAATTTATGTACCGTAAATAAGTCTTCAATTTATCAAACATGTCATCCAACTTTTCAGAATCAATGGCTCTGTCGTTATCTGAAACATCAAGTTTAAACTATATTTTCAAACCCCTGAATGGATTCATGTTTCACATGTCGTCATCGTCATCCAAACTTGAATCATCATCGTTTTCTTTCTGCTCGTTATCATCTTGATTTTATATATCATCCTTACTTATTTCATCTACTTTGTCTCCTTTTTTTAACCTCCATCGACTCTGTATTGGCATTTTTTGATGGTGGTTTTCGAAATTTTTTCTAGTTTTTGGAGGTACTTTCCGTAAACTTGGCTAGGGTGTCTGCTAGGTTTTTAACTTGTAATTATAGTTTTGAAAAATCTATCTTCTTCACATACATGTGATTTACGTATTTTTTTTCTCCATTAGACTACACAAAATTCAAGGATTAGCAACTCAGATTCGCAACAGTTGTATACCTTTTGCGAATTCGCAACTATTTATTTACGTTGCTAAATTTTCACAACGGCATATCCCTGTTTCAAATTTTGCAACAACCCAGGCTATGTTACTATTCACAATAGTTTTGTTTTAGGCATGTGAAAGTCGCATGTGAAGGTAAACACTTCTCCACTAATTCCGCCCAAAATTTTGAATTGAAAAGAAACATGACTTGGTTTTCCGCCCTTTTCACCTGTCGGGTTTTACCCTCCAAAGATTTTACTTCAGAACCATAAAACCATTATCTCTACTTTACTATTTTACTCTCTCTCTCAAAATCCATATTTGAAACTTTGCCGCCATTAAAACCAGACCAAGTAAGTCTTCTGTAAGTCTTAATAATATTATTCCTTTATGTATTTTGGTAGATTGATAGTTACGGTTTGGCTTTTATGTTTGTTGATAGATTTATTATAATACTGCAAACGGAAGATTCAATCTGAGATTTTAAATCATCTTTCACAAGGAGTGTTTACTACAACTGCTATTGCTAACCGTAATAAACCAGGTATGTTCATCTTCTGTATCTAGTTTTCTGTTTTGCGTTTGACTTTAGGTCAGTTTGGATGTCTGTTAGAATTGGATTTCTTCAAATTTTCGATTATGAATGTGTATGGAACTAAGTAATAAATATAAACTTCATTTCTCTCATTCTCTGTTTTTTTAGGTTAACCCATTTTCAATTTACTTTTTCTAGTTGTAATTTTCATATTATGTGAAAGATTATGTTTCATAGACACTGAATAATCCAATAGCCAACTAATAACTGGGGATTATGTTGCAATCACAAAAAATCCTTAAATAACATAAAAATAATCTATTTTCTTTCTTTCTTTAGGTCTGAGAATTTCCAATTTTCCAAATCAAGAACAAAAAAAGAAAAACATAGTTACAGGTTTAATATCTAAGTAAGATGTTGTGTGCATATATTGATAGGTCTTATTGTTTATTCTTTATATGGATATCGTGTAGAATTATTGTCTAAGTTTTAACATTGATATTGTCGTTTTTAAGAATCAGAACATAGGGTAATCAAATTTGTCTTCTATGGTTGATAAGGGGTGGATGAGTTGTGCCCGTATAATCTGGTAAATACGTAAAAGATGTAAGTTCATTCATAGAGTTTGTCCGTAAAAATAGTGGTGAGAATATTTTGTTCTCATGCCCTTGTATACGCTGTAAGTATGGTAAATGATTGAAGCCAATTACATAAATTAATTTTCATTTGCTAAAAAATGGTATTCTCTCGACGTATACAATGTGGCGTTCTCATGGTGAAAGATTAGTAGCACAGAGTGTATGGAACGTAGCTGAGAACGTAGGAAATGTAACCGATAATGTAGGAGATGTAGCTGAGAATGTAGGAGGTGTTGCTTAGAATGTAGGAGATGTTGCTGAGAATGGGGATCTTAGTGTAGATGAGAATCCTAGGCCACACAGTGGGGTTCACAATGATGTCGGCACCAGTAGAAACAAGAAAAAAAGATCTTTATATGAGCGTGCAAGAGAACCTTTATACGCTTCATGTCCTAAAGGAAAGATATCATTGTATGCTGCTATAAAATTGAATAACATAAATACCCAATATGGATTTTTAGACAATGGTATCACTGCACTCTTGGATTTGATGAAGGAGTTGTCTCCTAAAGATAGCACACTGCCATCTAAGTATCCATATGTAAATAAAATGATCCAAGAACTGGGGATGGATTACTTAACGTATGATGCATGCATAAATGACTGCATTTATACTGGAAGGATTATGCATCACTAGTGAAGTGTCCACTTTGTCAAGAATCTAGGTATAAGAAGGTATTCGATGATGATAGAAAACTTATGTAAGTTGCTCAAAAGACGTTAAGACATTTTCCGTTGATTAAGAGGCTGCAAAGGTTTTATAGTATATCGTGGATAGCAGAGGCATTTTATTGGTATTTTCTAACAAAGTTAGATATGAATGTTATGCGTCATCCGGTCGATTCTTCAGCTTGGAGATGTGTATATAATTTTTCGCCAGAGTTAAAGAATCAAGGAATGTTACACTTGGGATTTCAACAAACCGCTTCAACCTGAATGGATGTTTCGGTCTTAGTCACAGCTGTTGGCCGGTGATTCTCTGTCCATACAACCTTCCTCATTCGATGTGTATGAAGCGGGAGTTCTCGATGTTATGTTTGTTGATTTTAGGCCCAAGAGCGCCAGGTAAAGATATTGATGTCTATTTACAGCCTTTGATGAGTTGATACAATTATGGAATGAAGGTGTTATGACGTATGACTCTTATACAAAAACTGAATTTTTGATGAAAGCAAGGCTTTTATGGGCTATTCATGATTTTCCAGCATTAGGGACTTTAGCTGGATGTGTAACCCATGTATATTACGCTTGTCCTACTTGTAGAGAAGGGATAATTTCTGAATATCTACCGTATAGTAAGAAGATTTATTACATGGGACATAGGAGATAGCTGCAAGAGAAACACAAGTATCGAGATGATAGAACAAATTTCAGCGGAGGGGTAAAGCACGGTTCAGCTCCATGGCCACTAACAGGGTTGCAATTCTGAAACATAAAAGGAAAGATGAAGCAGAGAATGAAGATGCTGCTGATGTAGAAGATCAGGTTCATGACCACTTGCTATTTTCTAGAAGGTCTATTCTCTATGATTTTCCAAATTGGGTTTCAAATGCATTCCGACGTGTTACAGATGTTATGCATACTGTTAAAAAAAATAACATAGCATCTTCTTAACACTTTTATGGGTAATAGCAAGTCAAAAGATGGTGGGAACGTAAAAATATGAAAGCCATGGGGATTAAAAATAAGTTATGGTTGAAGGTAGATGATGTGACCGGTTAAACAACAATGGAAGAGTGGATCTTTTTCCATGCCAAAGAAGAAAAAAAAAAAGTTTTGTTCTCTTTTGAAGAACTTAAAAGTGCTTTCTGGTTTTTCCTCCAATCTTCGCAACAACGTCAGCATCGATCCTCCCGAGCTAAAGAACTTCAAGTCTCATGATTACCATGTTGTCATGCAACATTTATTTCCATTGCTGGTTCATACGCCGACTTCACTACCTAAAGATCTATGAGTTTTTCATCACCGAATAAGTTTGTTTTTTAGAACTTTGTGCGCGAAGGTTATTAACATAGAACAAATTTTAAGAGCAAAAACTACTCTGGTGGAAGCAATGTATGTATTGGAAAAATACTTTATTCCCTCATTTTTTGTTATCAGTATTCACTTGATGGTGCATCTAGATGATGAATCTCTAATCTGCGGTCCGGTCAGATTTAGGTGGATGTATCCATTTGAGAGGTAATTACTACAACTCACATTGTTGTTTATTAACTTTTATTAGGAATACTCTAATAATTATACCAATTTTTTGTTGTTGGTGGTTTTTTATGAACTGCATTTGTCGATTTTGGTCAAGTTTTTCTTTTTAACGGGGGAATTGGGAGTGTGATGGCTATTCGACTGATTTGTAGTAGTCTTTTTGTTGTTTTTGGTGGTATTGTTGGTTTATGAAATGCATTTGTCAATTTTGGTTCGATTTTTCTTTCTTTCGATGGTTAGTTATAATACTTGAATATGGGGTCTCGAGATTTGTCATTTCTGAACTATTATTTTGTGGTAATATTACAACATTTATAACTTGTGACCACAATTGTACATTCATAAAATTTTATCATGGTCACAGTGGTCATGCATTACAGCATTAAAGTGGTAATATTACAATATTTACATCTTTTATCCCTTTCAATGGTTAGTTGTAATACAATGGTCATGCATTAAAGTCTTACTGATCTTTGTAGGTTAATAAAAGGTTTCAAAGGTTTGGTACACAATAGAAGGTACATTGATGGATGAATAGAAAGAGGGTATATATTGTGTGAAGCCAGTTTATACTGTATGGAGGACCTTCCAAATGATGGTGATGGAACTCATAAACATACTCGAAAGGCCTTTTTAGATGATGACGATGAGTTTGCTGATGATATGCCTTTGAGTACTGCTAAGAGTATCAATTTAACTCAGTACAGTTTGAACAAGCTCGTCGGTGGATTCTGTCTAAGTTTATCGGAATAGAGGACTGGCAAAGGTACATCTTTTTGCTTTCACACCTAAGAGATGTTTTTTGATTATTATGACTGTTGATCTAATTGTTCTTTTGTTTTATTATTAGGTATGTCTATCATATTGTTCTTGAATAGTTGTTTGGTTTCAGGAAGTGTGATTTTTATCTTAACAACGCCAATAATACCTTAAATATTTTCCACTTATGGTTACGCGACGATGTAATATATATTAGCTTATAAATTAATTTGTAGCAAAACATCTAGTGGTTTTGGCTGGGCATCTGACTCACATATGTTCTCTTACAGTTGTTAGAATCCAAAAAAGAAAATTTTGTACTCTGACATCTATGGAAGGGACCTCTCTTCAAGGCGCAGTCATATAAGAAATACCAAGCAAATGGCTTTACTTTGTTTGCACATAGGTAAGAGGAGGCGACGGTATCACAAAACAGTGGTGCGTCTATAAGAGCAATTACGAGACAGAGAGATTTGGTGAAAACAGAAATAACCTATTATGGAGTTATTAAACAAATTATTAAGTTGAATTATATGGAATTTGAAGAAACAGTTTTTTACTGTGATTGGGACAGAGTTGAAGATAAGGATAATGGGTGCAAAGTTGATCCAAGCTCAAACTTGATCAAGGTTAACTTTTATAAGATGCAAAGGATTGATAGAGTTGTGGATGAGCCATTTATTCGTGCCTCTGAAGCAACACACGTGTTTTACTCAAAGGATCTTTCTGATATGGGATGGTCTGTGGTCTTGCATTCACAATAATGCTTAACTTCCGCAGTAGATGATATTGAATTTCCTACTAGTTATCAGTCAGCTCTTACTGACATTGAGAGTTTAGAAAAATTTATGTGTTTCGAGTCTGGAGTTTAAAATGATGTCTGCCATCAATGCAATGTGTGATCTTTTTATGATTCTGATAAAATTTGAATATCATTTGTGTAATTTTAATAGGTTCTGTTTATTTAAGAAATTTGATTGCTCTGTTTATGTGGATAGTGACAAGGATGATCGGTTTGTTTTTTTCACATATAGATATTTGTTAATTATTATTTTACATGTTATTATGGAAGCAATGGTGGTAGATGAAAATGAACTTCCCATTTCTTCCAATTCAACTCAACTTGGCCATATGAAGGGCGCCTTGATTCGTAACCATATCCCTATCTCTTACAAAACCTTGAAGCATGTACTTACAAAGAAGATGTCTGGAATGAATTACAGGTACAAACTTACCTCAATTTTATTTGTGGTCATGCTTTTGTTAACTGTATTTGAGTTCGTAAGCCATATGCTTTGTTTTTTCAGAGATCATATCAATGTCTGATACTTCTAAGGTAACTGTGGTAAAGGGGATGTCTGATCCATGGATGAGATTTAAGTATGAGTTACAAATCAAATATTATGATCCATATACTACTTATGAAGAAAGGATTTTACATACTCCTCCAAATGTAAAAGAAGAAGACTGGGTAAAATTATATCGCAATGAGGACAATAAAGTTATATAGAAAGGTAGAGCAGATAATAAGAGGAAAAGGAAAAGATATGATTACACTCATACCTCCGGTCGCAAACCTCATAGTTTGGTGAAAGCGGAACTGGTATGTATATTATATCAACAATGTTGTCATTTATGAATTTCAACGCTTCTCGACAAGAGGGTGTACATATAGTTAATTGATTAACACTAATCAAATCATCGTATTTGTAAATTTAGAAGAGGAAGAATCCTGGAGTGGAAATCAGTACCTCTGATGTGTGGATTAAAGTTCATACACAAGAGGGTGGGAAAATTTTATCGAGTGCGCATAAATATTATGTGAGAGATTATGTTTCATAGAAATCAATTTTTCTTAAACTATGCACTAGTTAGGTAATTTTATATTTACGGAACTAGGGTTGCTCGACATCACAGGATGATCTTAAGAAGGCGCAAGTATAGATTAATGAAAAACAAGATGCGGGTACTCCTTTAGATGAAGTAGATCCATTGACTTTATCTTTTGTGAAGGATACAAGGGGACGGGTTCGTTCTGTTGGTGATATTTCTCGTACACAATATGATTATTCTGCTCCTGCACGTGCCAAAGTTTCTAAAATGAAGTCGAAGGATGGGGAGTTTAAGCATCCGGTGCAGGATTTAGGTAGTAACATGGAGGTTTTGCTAGAAGGCTTTGGAAGCTTATGTCACATTGTGAAGGATATCCAATCTGGACAAGCATCATTTATTTCCTCGAACCACATGGACAGTTCACAAGGTCACGGTTCACTTTCTCACACTGCTTCAGCTGGCAATATAATTTCACCTGCTCACATACATATACCTGGTGACACTATATCACCAGCTCGATCAGCAGTAGGTTCCGATATTCTGCAATGTTCATTATTTAACTTGGATGGTGACACTATTGTTATTGGTAGACTTTGTACAGGTGCTTTAGGAAAAGTGGCTCACGGCTCAGATGTAGCGTCTAATCATGCAAAGGTAATCCTGGATCATATTATCCTGCCAGATGAATTGACTATAAAAGCTAACAAGCTTGCACGCACCTTTCAAGATGTTGGAATTGGAGGATTTGTGGTTGATCCAAAGATATGCCTCACATATGATTAGAAGGGTGTATCTGTTATTTAGGAGAAGGGTGAATCTGTTGTTGTTGTTCTTTTTTTAGAAGGGTGGATCTGTTTTTTTGGAGATGTTATGAAATTCTTCATGGATATCTCAGCCATCATCTATCGCGTATATAAACGACTAACATATATGGATTTTACTTTTTTTTGCTAATGTTCACACTATTTTTTTTGCTAATGTTCACACTTTTGTATATACCTTATGCAGTTGTGCATAAGAAGACTATGATGCAGTATGCGGTAGACTCTTATGCAATTATTCATATGGAAGTATTTTACTTTAACTTTAAAAAACTTTGAACGTTATTTATCTATGTGAACCTAAATCATTCTCGTATGAAACAATTTTACTTTGTGCATGTGTGTGTATATGTATATCTTTGTATTTGTGTAGGTGAGTATAAGGTCAATTGAAGAACTAGTAGCCACCCGGGGGAATATCAACCCCTGGTAAGTACACTTGATTATGCTTAGATTCAGTCATCTGAAATTTGTGGATATTAATCTTCAGTTTATACTTTCTTGCGAGGTATTACACGCTTAATGCTCATATTGATGCTGGATTATGTTGTTGGTGAACTTTCTTTGGTAAGTCTGTGATATGATCTCCATTACATCATATATTTTTCATACAAGTTAATGCATTATAATGAAACTTGCTGGTATAAGTATGCCTAGAGATTTCAGTATGACTTGAATTGTAATTTGAAACCAATCAGGTTGGGATTTAGTGGTGGGAGGTTGGGACTTAAGATTATAGTGTTGAATTTATATCAAGTATTCAAGGAAGCCACACTACTATAGTCGGAAGCCGAAATTGTTAGCAACCATCAGAAGAACCAGTTCACAATATCAAAATAATATGGTAAGATGGTTCTCTCAGATTTGCCGAATAATTTGTTATATTATTGTTTGTATGCATTTTCGTATTTTCCTTATAGCATTTACTTTATGCATGACCTGTATTTTTCTTATCTAATAATATGGTTTGTACCAGTGTTGCAGGGTTGTCGCATAACGCACAAGAGTTGAACTCACATTGCATTGATATCAGGTGCTTCATTTAAGTTACAAATAGGAGTTTTTTATTGAAATTTAGGTTGTTGCTTATATAAATGTCTATCTTAGACACTCATCATGTTGTTGTTACATCTGAAACTAAACTATGTTAGAGTCTTAGTGAAATCTAGAGTAAATGTGTAGATGAACATACAGTTGTTTAATTCTCTTTCTTTTATAAAATGTTTTAAATGTTGTTCTCATGTATCATTGAACATATCAATATAAGTGGTGCATAATATGATTGATTGAATCACAGGGTTATGATTGATTGATTGAATCACAAGGTTATGGGGTAGTTGCAGGATAACATAGAATAGGGGGAATTTTTTTGACCAGGTCAATAAAGACCGACTTTCTTTTTTTTTGCGAAAATTTAGCAACAATTGGGTTCTGTTACGAAATTTGTACCACAAAATGGAAGTCGGTCTTCTTTGACTTAGTCAAGCATTTAGCAACAACAGTAAAAAATTAGCAACAACTGAGTTCTGTTGCTAAATTTTTACCATATAATTCTGGGTCGGTCTTCGTTGACATAGTCAAGATTTCACAACTAATAGTAAATATTTTGCAACAACTTATTAGTTGCTGCTACGTTTTTGGGTCGCAACAACTGAAAGATGTTGCGAAAATTGTTGCGACTCAAAATTAGCAGAAATTATATTTTCATTGCGAAAATTTGTTACAACATGTTTCGCAACAGCTGAGTGCAGTTGCGACCCCGATTTACAACAGTGGGAAGCGGTTGCTAATGTCCATTTTTGGTGTGGTGTTACCATCTTCAGTTTAATCTTTATTCTCGGTTTTCTTGTGTCTGGTAATACATAAGGATTTTCTTCTGATTGTATATTGAACTCATGTCGATATCATACAGTACAAACTAACCCAAGTGAGTCAGAATGTGGCTCTCACACCACTTTATACAAATATGATCAGTAGAACTTAAAAATCAGAATTAGATGAAGGCAATAAGTGAAAATAACAGACTAGTTTGAAGACTTTAAAGGTGATTCTTATTTTTATTAAACTTTATAATTCTCCAATACAAAAAAATTCTTCAACTATTTACTCTATGTTTTTCTACTATTGTAGCGCCTTTTATATAGGAATAGAAACTTCCTAAACTCGGAAAACTTCTAAGAGTTAGAAACTCTTTTAAACTAGGAAACCTATAAAAGTAGGAAACACTTCTAAACTAGGAAACTATCTAAGAATAAGAAATTCTTCTAAATTAGGAAACTGTAAGACTTAGAAACTCTGTCAAACTAGTGTCTCTAGAGAGATACTTACTCTTGCAACCTCAGTTGCAAACAAAGCCTAATCATTGATACTTTTGTATCAACCTAAGATCAAAGTTGACTCTAGTAATTCAAGTCAAGTATAGTTTTAGCATCTAAATTTAATAATTCCAGACTTAACATACCAACACCAATGGATTTAATCGAGACATACTCTAACAAATACATATAAACATTAAAGCATATTATGAGAATACTTCAAAAATTTTAAAAAACATATATAATCTTTTGGTGTCACACAAAACCACATGTTTCATACGTTTAAAGATTCTAAGTAAATAAAACAATTTTTGTAAAGCCAAATTACTCTAAAACCTTAAATAAACAAAATCCATTAACTAAAATTTTATTATAATCCGAAACCTTAATTAAGTTCAAGGCCAGAGATAAGTTCTTTTAAAGGAATTCATTGTACAAAGGAGAAAATTGTTCGTGAATCATAATTATTAAAAGATAATCTTTGTAAAGAAATATACATGATAATCAGTATAGTTATTGAAGGTTTTAGTAAACATCTTCAAATTTTAACTACTGGACCGAGCACATTTTGTAGTCGTACACCCAAGCCCAAGCTTGTTGCCAAACATCTTTAACCATTTAATTGTACAGCTAAGTACGGTAAAACAAATATCTTTACAACTAATACATGCATGAATCTAATTATTTTGCCAAATCTACCGCAATAAGTTTTTACTTTCCATGGATAGCAGACATTCATAACCCGTATTCGCTACACAAATTTCTAGTGGAAGAAATCAAGATTTTTCATTTCTCTATATAAAGGGATGGAACTTCAACTTAATTCTATATTCACACATTTGCCGATCAAAAAATAAATAAAAAATCTATACTCACACAGCTCATTGCTGTTATCACCCACAAACTTATATACTGCACAACGGGATATGAAAAGATATACTGGCGAAGGGACGAATTTGATGAACGACGACTCCAATCCGTTGGTTTCTGCTTATCTGTAATACTCGGTGTAACGAAAGATTTATATGCAACCAGGTATACATGTTATTTTGTTGTTACTTTATCGAACCTTTGCAATATCAAATTTACCAGTATAAGATCGATAAAAGAATATTTTGCTAGTTTAAGATTTTTACTAGCTAGTTTCTTAGCTTCATTTGTGCCTTTGAACAGAATGGTGCCCATCACAGAAACTGAACGGTATCATAATCGATGGACAGGTACTGCTCAAAGACCCTCATACCTTCAACTACTTACGTCATCCGTTCGGTACGATTCAATGCCATATAGGTGGAGAGTGGAAGAGGAGCTCCTTTTTGGAAATGAGACACTTGATAAAGATAAATCGATATCTTATTACGAAGATCACTATGTTTTGTATGGTGTGAAGGACCATCTTAGCTTAGGAAAAACCATACTGCTAAACAAACCTGTTACAATGGTGGACGAGGTTCGTCAAACCGAGAAGCCGGTTTTCAGCAGCTTCAATTGTCTCTATAATACTGTCCCTCCTGCAAACTACGGTAGCAATATTCCTAACCAAGTTCTTCGTGATTTCGACTTTGATCTCAATGAAGATTATAGTCAAAATTTTAATAAAAATCATATTGATCCCTTAACACCGAATGAACAAGAAAGAAAAACGGCGCAAAACTGGCACAGAAGCAATTCAAGGATAAGAACTGATCGGGAATCTGCTGACTTAGTGCCTGGCACAATGGCAGAAGAATCTTCTGGCCTTGGGTCACAGTCCTCCCCAAGGAGTAAGCGGATGCGAAGATCAGAATCACAAACCCGACTTGACTGGTTGCCTGAAGGCTGGGAAATAGAACTAAAAGAAAGAAAAAACGGTGCCTCCGCTGGTAATTTTGACAAGGTATGTAAGACTTGATTTGTCGTGGAGTTTTTGTTATCCCATTATAGAGTTCTAGATTAGCTTATCTAGTTCTTCCTATGTAATGTTTATTATATGACGTTACTTAACCATGTTTGTGCAGTACTATGTTGAACCAGTTCAAGAAGGGAAACGCCGTAGGAAATTTAGATCGAAAAATGAAGTGCTAGAATTCCTGAAAACAGGAAGAAGGAGACCTTTGACTTCCACCAAAAGGAAGACTAATGTGGAGAAGCAGGGGCTGTCGTCATCAACCTCTAATGCATCAGAAGCAATTTTGTCATTTTTTGATGGGAAGAAGAATGTAGAATGGTTCACATCAGATCAAAAAAATTCCCAAGCTGATTGAAACAGAGTTGAGAAAAGTAAGCAAAAAGCAGAACATGATAATAAGATAAGTATGTTGCATTTAGTTGCTTAGCTGCAGATGAGAACTGCGGAGACGGATATTTTTGTATCAACCTTCAGGATTTTGGAAGAAGCACTTGTTGCATTGATGGGGAGAAGAATGGCGCACTTACATACATCCTACAGGAAGCAGTCAGATAATCAAGTCAAGTCCTAGATGAAGGCAAGATATAGAGATCAAACAAAGATAAGTTTAAGTTGTGCAAATAATGTCTCAAGGTTGAGGCAGGAAAGCCTATCTTCCGTTACCTTTCATATTTTCATTTTTTTTTTTTTTCTCATTGGTTTATTCATGTACTCATGATTTTTAGTAATAGATAAATTGCGTTCAGCCTACATTCAAACACTGATTTGCAGTTTGCATACAGAACTATTACTGCCACTGTGAAACAATATTTTCAACCCTAAACATGCAATCATCAGTTGGAAAACTGGACTGAAATGCAAACCCTTGCTGCAAATGCAAATTCTACTAGATAGAGAGAATAACATAAGAGAGATCTTTATCAACTACATCAGGAGCAGAGAGAAAGAGAATGCACATGTCCTCTACCCTTGATATATCTGGAAACTAAGTTATGTCAGTGGGAACTAAGAATTTATCCCCCCAAAATTTTGAACAACCTAGGTTCTCCTGCTCACCTGCAATTGGATTCAATGGAGGACCTCTGTCGGCATCCAATCTGCTCAACAAATTTCATTAAGCGAATGTGCTTAGCCGCCCATTGATCAGCTAACTTCTGTTCTTTTGCTTCTGCATCCCTCCTTAACCCAGCTAGTTGTTCTCGATATTCTGCTTCAATCCTCTCTAGTGACACCTTCTGTTCTTCTCTAAGTGCTCTCACTTTCATCTCAATTTCTTCCATTTTTTCTCTTCTTCGACATGCCTTCTCGGACTCTAGCTGAAGTTCTACCCTTTTAAGTCTCCAAGTTGCTTCCTTCTTATGTGCAGCCCAAGCTCGGTGTCCTTCTTCCAACTCTCTGCAGCAGTCGGAAAGTTCTGTGAATATATGTCGATCTCCACTTGTAGGAACTGAACCATGTGGTGCCAAATTGCTCAACATAAGAGAGGGATTGTTATTATTATTACTATTGTCGGTTGCGGTTCTTTCAGGTTGTAGCCATGGAATGGTAGGAGATGGAGCACTTGTTGAGGGCGAGAGGCTTAAAGTTACTGAAGGAGAAGAGGATGTAGTTAGAGGGCCATTCAAATTTGATAACCAAGGCGGAAGCAGAGTTGGTTGTGGTGGTGCTGCTGCTGTAGCTGCATCAGAATGAAGGAAACCAGCATTGGAGGTTGCCATGAAGAATGAAGGAGTTGGAGTTGAACGCTCTCTCACCAACTTCTCCGCAAATGTTTCAAGGATTCTGTCGTATTTGCCTTCGTCAATGGGGTCAGTACTTTTTGAATTTTCCTTCTGTTCCCTTTGCTGCTTCTCCTTAAACACCTCCCACCACTTCCCTAATCTCTTGGCAGTTCGACCCGGGACTTCAGCTGCAATTTTCTTCCACTTGTTGCCGTGTTTAGCTTGAAGACGGATTACAAGACGTTGTTCTTCCTCTGTTAAAGATCCTTTCTTAATACCTGGCTTGAGGTAATTCTTCCACCTCTCCAAACAAGATTTAGCGTCTCTGTCAAGAGGTGTGTTCATACGCTGGGACACAAGGTTCCACTCCCTTGGGCCATATTGCTTCACATACGCACGTAAAAGGGAATCTTCTTCAGCTCTCCAACGCTGCCTCTCCTTCATTTCCAGTGGTAAATTTGATAACCCATTGGCTTGAATTCTTCATAACGTACCTAATAACATGCACACTATTTTAGCATCGGATTTTACACTTACGGTTAATGCACCAGAAATAGACATTTGTTGTCTCAAAACATGGAAGCAACAAAACATTTTCCCAATAAGTTGAGAGAATCTTATGAAGAAAAATAATCTCATATAAATCAGAAAAAGCAGAAACCAATCTCATTAGCTCAATCCAATAGAGAACAATCAAAATTTTCTTTTTCAATAAGCCAAAGAAATGTGTAAGGCTAACAGAGTGATGTCTAATATACTACTACTAATACAAAAAAAATTCATGACATTGGCACTGATATTCTAGAGTTCAGAGGATTTAAGAACATAAATAGAAATCCTAAGATAACCACACTACAAGTCAGAAACTTAACTTATTAGTAAGGCTGATATTGACTCTTGTAGTGAAAACTAAAATGGAACTAACAAACTAGTGGGTCAGACTTTAAAAAAAAAACAGAGGGTAAAAAACATAAATAAAATAGAATAATAAGATAGACATATCACAAGCCATTGAAGAATACTCTATATTGAGAACCAAAATGTGAATCCACTCATGTGATTTCTAGTTATAGTACACATATCTCGAGGACAATGATCCAACAACACTATGGACCACTGTTTGAACAAGACAGTGTAGTTGACAAACACTATTATCAGTCATGGATACTGTCAATTTTGATCTTACAAACACAGAACCTACTTATTTTCTTGATGAAGTAAGTTATTAAAGAGAGTTATCAACTTTGTAAATATTTAGAGAAGTTTTGTTCATATCTGATACTAGGAATCATTAAGCTGAATGTAAAGAATCATTAAGTACTACCACAAAATCATCATGTCTGCAGTGTGTTTCATTCTCTAAATACATTCTATAAAAAATAAACTCCATAAATACAGAAAAAACTTATGAATAGAAACTACAACATGCAACATTACTGAGCTCATATAATGAAACAGAATGTCAAGACAAATCTTTACTGGATGAGTTGATGATCAGAAACAAAAACTTCTACAAACATTCAAAGGAGTAGAAACTCTGTTCAGTAGAGCTTAAAATGGTCTAGTTTCTTCGCCAAAGACCAGAAAGACTAAGTACTAGTACTGTTTTCAACAAAAGAAAGCATTTACTTACTACTACTTCTACGAGTAGGGTACAAGAAATTGCTTACATTAACTGCACCAGAGGAAGTTTTTACTTGGATGATTCTTCATTGTTGAATTATGGTTTGCACAAAGAAGAAGAAGAAGAAGAAAGAAAAAACAGAATCAAAATTTGTTGCAGTTTTGAAACCCTACAAAGAGAGAAAATCCCAGGCTACAGAAAGAGATAGAAGTAAATTGAAGGAAAAGAAGTGAATGATATAGAGAGAGAAGTAGAGAGTGAGAGGGTTTTTTTTAGAAGTGAAGGAAAGGAAGGGAGGGGGAACTCATTTTTTCTTTTTCTTTTTCTTTTGCTTTTGTCCCTTATGAGGTGGTCTGACAGGGGCGGAAAAAGAGGGCACGCGAAGGGGTGAAAAAATGAAAACAAGACTTCACAATTCTCCTCGGTGTCCCCTCTCTCTAGTCTATAGCTCTGCTCTTGAGGTTCAAAGGGTGTTCCTGCTTTTGCTGACGTTGTTAAGAGAATGTGATAACGTAAGCTTTGTCCGTGCCCACTTTAATATTTAGCAGATTTTTAAGCGAAAAAGTAAGTAAGTAAGAAGGTAGGGGAGAAAAAAAAAATTAGCAGTGTTGCAGAGCGCTCCACTGCAAAAGAAAGAAAGAGAAACTGGGCATTTTTGGACAGTGGGGGAGAAGAAATTAAGAGTTTAGGAGTTAGAATTGAAGCTCGATTTCAGCGCTTAAAGTGTGCATCTTTTCTGCGTTTTACGATCGATCGAAAATTATGTGTAATTCCTTCTATGAATCTTTTTAACAGAAAATGAGTTGTGATATTAAAATATAATTGTAGCTTTCGAATAAAACGTTTAGTCAACGGGAATGGTGCATGATAACGATAGGCGACATTACCGTAGTTTAATAATTAAATTTAACTGTCTGACTTGCAGTTTTTCATATATTTTGTTCAAGAAAATGAAGAAAAGCAGTTACCATTTCCGTTTTTTTTTTCCTATATCGGCAAATCGATGTGATAGTATAGTTTAGATAGTGTGTGAAAAAGAACAAAGAATCAATAGTTCGGTCACGGTGATTCCCTCTATGTAGAGGGATTCAGAATCAAACGTCATCTGAATAGAATCATTAATAGTCTTGAACCCAAGCCATGACCGGTTGACTATAACCTTTGACCTCAAATGGACCGTTGTTCATTCGACACGTGTCCTACACCACCAACGTTGGTATGCATAAGCGTATAGTTTGTAAATAAATTGCAGTAATGTGAGCGGGTACCTCTATATCTGATGGTAGTACAGGATTGTAGGTCTGGTGTGGAGCGGCTGAGATGAGAAGTAGTGGAATGGGATAAATATGATGAGGATGAAGAAAGCAGAGGTGGGACCCAGATTTAAGATGAAGAAGAAAGTGGGTGGGGCAAGAAACGTAAAAGAGAAGGACTGTAGCACAGTAGTCCGGGTTTCGCGGCATAAGGAGACGGGTTAGATGTGGACATATCAAAACACCTCGCTGCTCCCTACCTCACCCCCCGTACTCTTTTGATCAGAAAAATGTCAGCTAAGTTTATGTTACGTCCCATCGGACTGAGTCTTACGTGGGACACACTAGTTTCTAGTATTTAACTTAACCCTCCAAGGCTCCATCTCTAGCCTTTTTTTTCTGAAGGCAAGGGTACAAAAACCGCCCCTTCATCATTACCCTCAAAAACCCTAACTAGGTTTTATTGTTTTTGGCCTCCGCTGCTGCTTGTACAGGGGTGGTTATTGCCAGATTTGATTTTCTTTTTTTTTTTATCTGTTAGAGCAATTGCAGCGATTGGACCAGACCATCGATCAAAGACCAAATCTGTTTGGTCGTTTAAAAAAAAAACGCAACGAAAACATGACTAAATATGATATTACACTGTTGTAAATAAGCGTTAATTATCAAACACTATATAAAGTGACGTATATTACACAGACGTTTAACTAGACAAACGTTATGTTTTTGACGTTCATTTAGATTAGCGTTTTAAACATACGCTCCTGTAATGAAGCGTTATGTACTCAAACGTCAAACGTTACTGTACTGAAGCGTTTTGATATAAAACATAGAAAAACGTCCTAATAAAGTAGCGTCAAAACTCAAACGCTCTTCTAAAACAGCATTTCAAAAAAAAACGCCCACATATAACAACGTTTGAAAGCCTAAACGTTGGTGTAGAGGACCGTTAATTTTGAAAACGCTGTTTTAATACAACGTTTCAAAAACGCTGTTCTTAATAAACGTTTAATACAACGTTTCAGAAACGTCGTTTTAATACAACGTTTCAAAACAACGTTTCAAAAACGCTCTTTTAATACAACGTTTCAATTAAGAAACGCTCTTTTAATACTACGTTTCAAAAACGTTGTTCTTTAGAAACGTTTTGATAAACGTCTTTCAGAAATGACGTTTGTGTTTATAAACGTCCTCGTACAATGGCGTTTTGGGAAAACGCTGTCTTACATGTGCGTCAGACTATATCTGTTTTGGACCATTTTCTTGACTAAACATGATCGGATACTGTTCAATTTTTGGACCAAATACTACATTTAGTCGTCCGTTGCGTCTCACAAAATCGGACCAAAGACCATTTCTGGTGTTTACTCTTTGGTCTGATCGTCCACTGCAGTTGCTCTTAGGAACAGAAATTCCGACTATTTATCCGGTGAGTTGCAGGTAAAGATTCTGATAAATCTTTCTTAACAAGTCATTGTATTCAAAATAAAATTAAAATTTGTTTTAAGATTACAGATCATATCTCAACGATCCAAGCTCTCCCGTTTATAAGCGGATGTTACTGCTATTATTTTTGGTATCTTCTATTTATCGGATACTACTACCATTGTTACTGATTATTTATGATTCTGGTATATGTGATTTTGTTAACTGAGGTTTTATTACTGAAAATTTGTTATTTGGTCATGTTTCAGAGTGATCAGTTTGTCTATTGTTTTTTTTTTTAGTGAAATCATCTTTTTGATTTTTTTGCCCAACTAGTTTTTTTTTCTTTTAAAAGTTTGAATATACGAGCGAATAAGAGATAAGAATCAAGAATGATTCTCGTGTTAAAAACTATTTATCTGTCGTGATAACTATTTAACAATGCAGCAGTAGATCATCATGACAATCATCATATGATAAAGACAAAACCATAGAAAAACTCTATAGCCTTACATTCTTTCTTTGTGCATGGTTTATAACTGAGTCATGGTTCATTATTTGGTCTTCCTTCCAAATGATCCATGGCTTTATTTTGACGTAATATTATAATGTACTCTAATCTAAAATTTGTAAATGCATGTGAGGCTTTGCTAGAGCTATGGTGCATTGGTTGGACGCTTATGATAATATACATTATGTTGCTATGCTTTGAGTTTGCACAATAAATTCATCAGCAGCTACTTCAACCCTAGTGTCCGTCGAGGGGGAAACAGTCTCTCAATAAGCTTTTAGAGTATGCTGCAGTTGTTCCTGGTATGGTATGCTACTCAAAACTCCAGATGCTACAATTAGCATAGGAACTCAAATATTTTTGATACCAAGTAGAAAATGTTATCCGGGGGGGGAGGACCACATTTCTCTAAGATCAACTTTCAGATCTTTTACTGAGAAATACAGAACAGAATGGTGAAGGTAAATTTTATTTATTTTCTCTCATTTTTTTTGTTCAGTATGATATTGTATGGACCACAGATATCTTAAATGAATTAGATAAATTTTCAGCTCCAATTGTACCCCCTAAATTCTGTACTCACATTCCATTATCAAATATGATTAACTTATGAGTTTTTCCAAATTTCCAACGTAAAACGATAAAAATGTATCCACATAATTGGGCTCGAAGCATCAAAATGGAAAAACAAAACTATCCAATCTAAGCTCGGTTTTGGTATCAATTCATGTAGGGTGTGAAAAGAACTGAATCTAGGGTTTTTTTAGGGGCATTACAAGAACTAATAATCGTAAAAAAACTGATTCACATCACATATAAAATGTAAGGGTTGTAAGATTTTTAAGGGAACTAGGGCTCTAGCCGTCCCTTCTTTCACTTGAGTGGTCTAGTACTCTACTGGGGATGGCTGGGGGATCTCGTTCTTTTTCTCTCTCACTCACTGTTGTTTCGAGTAGGGTTTTTATTGCGCTGATGCTAAGTGAAAGAGAGTGTCTCCCACTTAGCATACTCGCCTAACCAGTGCGGATGTCAGTTGCATAATCACTGATCTGACTTATCATAAATCTCGACATATGTGCTAACTTTTTTTTCATTTTTCTTGAAAGATTTAACAGATTTAATTGATGAGTTTTTTCCTTTTTTTTTTTTTAAAGCATTTTAATTGATGAGTCGTATGCATTTCAGAAATAATTTTTCGTTAGGTCCAAGCACTATAGTTCGTTTAGCTATAGCTACATTATAGCCGAACTTTGTGCACCCAGAAAACTAACCACTGTGGACCATGAATTTTGGTTAGTTTACTGAGACGAAAGCTCATTTTTTATCGGATAGTGTATTAGAAAAAAATGAATTTCTGTCTCAGAAAATTGGTTGACTTGACCAGAGTTTCCGTCTCTGGAGTATCACCAGACACAACCCAAGTTTCCCATTCTCCTCTAACTTTCCTCAAAGATTCTAATCTTTTTTTCTCTCCTTTTGATTTTGAAGGTGTTTTAAGTTGAATTGTTGCATGAAATTAAAAAGGTTTGTTCCATACTTATAGGTGGTTCTATTGCATCTTTCAATTTCGAATATATCCACAGAATCACAATAGATAAGTCATTCTATTTATAGAGTTTCTAATGCAATTTCTTTTTTATAATCATTAAATTCTTGATATTAGATTGATTAGTTACATTGTATACAACTCAATAACACCATTAGAACATAGTTGTTGTTAAAAATCCATGATTATTACTTGTTTTGTGATGTATTGGTGATCAATGTTGAATGAAATTGTTATTGTTTTATTGGTGTAATGTTGATTGAACCCAATTTCATGTATGGTATTGAGAAATTGAAATTAAAATTGTTGTTGCAAAGGTATAATATAAGTCTCATGCGTGCCTATATGAGATGTACATACGAAATTAATTATGATACTTCAAGTGATGAAGAAGAAAAAGGCGTGTTATTGTTTCAGCTAATGACATTGGATGTTCGTTGGCGTATTTTTTGTCAAACGATGCCTAGGGAAGTGCAAACACGACAACGACTTATCCGAGACCGAGTGTGGCATGATGAGAAAATGATGAATGGTTATAAAGGGAGATGGAGGTGGTTACACTTCAAGATAATTCAAACAACGTCTAGGTATGACGGAAGATTTATGTATGAAATTATTACGAAAATTACTTGAAGGGATGGAGAATGGCATCAACGTCACGATACAACTGGTGTTATGGGGTATTTTCCACATAGCCGTGATGAAATATTTGTGCAAAAGTACAGATCTACGTTGTACTCGGATCCAAATTATAAATGACTAGATACCATATTTAGACAAATAATTTTTCTAAAGTACAAATTCTTTAAAAAAAGAGTCACCGCACTGAATCTTAACCCCTACCCCCGTTGTTTTCTTTTTATTTTCGTCTAACATCTTCCTGCTATTTGTATTACTCATCCTAGCATGATGATGTTTACCCACTAAAAATGCCACATCTTAAAATCGACAAGTGAAATCCTAGATCATCTTAATATCCAGGATATACTCGAATGGCCAATGCAATCTAAGATCATCTCAATATTTTTGAATTAAAACTATAAATGACTAGATATCATACTCATACAAGTAGGTTTTCTCAATACAAATTCTTCCAAAAAAATGTAGGGTCTATATAAGTTATTTTTTTCATCTGTTCTGCACCTCTCTAACCAAAGATATTATTGGAGCAAAGATCGGTTTATGTCAAGTCTGGAAAGTTGACGATGCTTAGATGCAAAAACATATTTCGAGTATTCTAAGTCTGCTCCGTGTAAGTTTAGGTTTTAGAGTCTTAGGTTTAGATCGACCATCAATATTGATTGCAAAATTTTAAGATTGAAGAATCAAAAACTGAAGATTCGAGAAAGTTGAACTCAAGAAGAAATCAAATCACGTTTATATCTAAAAGATTTATTTAAATATGAAGTATACCCATTTTTAGTGATTTGGTAAGACTTGCGTTAGGTAGAGCTGATTGATCATTTGATCACAGGCATAGAAGGATGTGACTTGCTATTTAAAAGATAAGTGCTTTATTTATAGAGTTTTAGTGTCAAATCCATACTAATATTTTCCAGATTAATTCATACAACCTGATATTACTCTGGTAAATCATCGGCGATTAATGCAAAGGGTGTTGTAAATAAGCAAAAAAAAATAAAATGTCATAAACGGGTGAAGTACCCACGCTTATGTTGCACTAATAGTGGATTGAAAACACCGAAAATCAAAAGTTTGAAAAAACAAACAGAACAAAACATATCTTTTTCTGGGCAATAAAAGATGGTCAACCAAGACCTGGTCGACCCATGTTGTTACTAATTTTCGAAATATAAATAAAATATGTTATGGTTGACCAGACTTGGCCAGCCACAACTGAACTCGCTCGCCACCGTTGGGCTGACTTAGTTCGTAAACCCAACAAGCACTACACTAACGTAATCTTCCATTTGACCAGACTCGATTGACTATGAAGAAGGAGACTCGTCCATACATAACTGACTCTGAAGACAAAAAAGAATTCAGAAGTTTTGTTTCTCGATGGTGTAATAAGAGGTTGCGAATTAGGCTCGGACGAAACTGAATCCCACTTAGTTTTACTTGTCAAATACATAAGTCTGACGATTGAAGAATGGTTTTAGAGGCTTCAACTAGTTCTCCACGTGAGCCCAATGATAGATTTGAATTGTTAGTTTACAAAGACTGACAATTACAGGATAAGAACTAGACTGATTTAACATATTTAACGCGAGCCCATTTGATAAGTTTCTTAATCCTTTCACGAGCATACTTGGGATTTTGTATTTTGGCGATTTTCTGGCGATTGTTTTTCACGGGATTTGATGTTCGTGCACCTCTATTATTTGGTTACTATTTAAGAGGCGCTTTTAATCAAAATTATACATAATTTTACACCAAGATTTGGAGAAATAACAACAAGGAGCAAAATCTAGGGGTTTTGGAGTTTCGTCAGCGCGATATTGGTTTAATTCTTAATACTCTATTTTTTATATATCATGTGTGTTAATACATCAATGAGTATCTAATTTTTTAATTTATTGAGCATGAATCCAATGTTCTAAACATGATTTAAGATGATATGAGTTGATTTTAAGTTTTTCACATGTTGTCGTTTTGTTTTTACTAATTAAAATTAATAAGTTTGATTGCTAGATTGTTTTGGGTGAAATCTGAATTGATTTAACTATTAACATAACGCTAATAGAGGGATGAAATATACGTAATTGTCAAAAAACTATTTATTTACATATGGATTCTTTGGACCAACCGCGTGTAAATACAACACTAATAAGCAAGACGTTGTGCTAAGAGTCTTAATGCTAGGTTCCACATAAATTTATAATACGCAAATTATTCAACTGATTTATCTTGAGTGCGCTACTTCTTGGTAGTTCGAACGAATAAAATCCAATAGACAAGCGCTTTCGTGTATGGTGATGTTAGGAGTTTTGGGGATAATTACAACGCTTGTGATATCCTACGGTTGTGGACATTGTGTGATTAACAAAACATTAACTAATATATTAGTTTGATGATTATATAGTAACGATAAGGCATTCCATAATCATAATTCTCTATATTGCTTGATTCCAACTACTTTGAATTACTTTGTTTAATTAGTTATGTTTTTTATATGTTACCAAGAAAAACCTATGGTTTCTTTTTGACAATTGAAATTTTATTGCTCTTAGTGGGAACGATCCTTACTACCAATGCATTACTTGTTGGCGGAGTAAAACAATAAGTAATTAATATGTGAGCTTATGACACTCACCAGTAAAATAATTGATGTATCAATTCCAGTATGCAAAGATGATGTGTAAGTAGAGTGTAAGTATAACACTTTATTAGGGTTTCGAAAAAAAAATGATATTGCATAGGTTTCGAAACCAATGTCCAATTGGTTTCGAAACCTAAATTTTACACAACAAGTTACATAATCGTGGTAAACAATCTATGAGAAAAATATTGTGTAAAGATTCTAGGATTTGGAACAACAACTCTATAGGTTTTGAAACTTAGCTATTGTATATTTGAACGTACATATCTTTAGTTTTTTTTTGGATATTCCTAATATGTTTGATGTACTATGGTTTCACGTTTTGACCTTCACCTAACCTTATTTTAGGCCTGGCTAGTGTATTAAGTGCATACCTGTGGTACAATGGGTTTTGTCTTTCTATTTATTTTATTTTTTTCCATAAGATCAAACAAGGATATAGGTTGTAAAAGAAAAAATTGGTAGTATGCTCGGTACCCTCGCTTATTCTATTAGAGAGCACACAAACACATGAAATATTTAACAATCCGTATTTGAAGCCATCCAACCTATAAACATGGGTTTGAATATTTCACAAGCGAGCTTTAATGTACCTCAATCCTTTGATGATACAAACTATCTATAGAAAAATCATGCATTGTGATCGTTCTTACAATCCCATGACTTAAACGTTTGGATTTTAGTTGTTAAGGGATATGAACACCTAGAAATCCTCAGGACCGGATCACAAACTGAGTATATATTTAAAGAGTTGGGAGAGTCCAACGAGAAGTAAAAGTTGTTTAAAACTATTTTTCAATGGTTTGAATACTATTACATCCATGCTAAAAATCAAGTTTTTCAACATTGTTAGAGCATTGTTCGGTTGTACCTACAAGTATTGGTATGTCAAGCTTGTTATCAATGTTAGATGACTAAAACTATTTCTTAATTTACTGTCTACTAAAGTCATTCTCGGACTAGGATTAGATTTAGGTAATCGAGTATCATAAATCACTGAATATTCTTGAAGATTAAAGACTGAAGAACACAAAGACGTCATTGAGAACTTCATTAACAAAGGTATGTGAAGACTGGATATCCTATTTACTTATTCTTTCTTCCATTCTATCTTCTGAGACAATATCGTATCGCTTTAGTATATGATGAATTTCAAAGAAGAAGTTTCGAGCTCAAGCTTGTACTTGACTAATCTCGAAACATGAACCCAAGCATTGGATGTTCAAGGATTTATACCATTTGAGGTAGAAAACAATTTTTATTGTTCAACAAACTATATTTGTGAAAGAAAATCCTAAAAACATCAAGTTGCAATAGAGTTCGTGAACTGAAAAATGTTGGTTCATGAACTATGCAAAAACTTGATGTTACTGAATTCCAAAATGCATAAGAGTTCGCGAACCAAGTTTTCCTAGTTCACGAACTGTGCACTTTTGGGTATGTTCATGGGCTACTCAAATATTATGAGTTCACAAACTGTGCACTTTTGGGTATGTTCCTGGACTATTCCAATATTATGAGTTCACGAACCAAGTTTTTCTAGTTCGCCAACTATGTACTTTTGGGTATGTTCCTGTTGACACCAATCTCTTAGAGTTCGCAAACTACATAGATTTTTGGTTGTTACTGAACTCCAATATTGCTTGATGGTTCATGGACCACATGGTTAGCTCGTGAACTTATTGGTGCATGGTCATTAGTTACTGACAAAAATGTATATACATCATTCTTCTTTGTATTACAAGGTAATCTTCTCGCACGCTTACAAGGTGTCTACTATTAGAACTATTCTATTGTGAGCAAGTTAACTCTATTACTAGAGAGTAATAACAGTGGAAACAACTTACTTTGACCAAAATAAAAATATATTCTAAGAAAGTAAAAGATTACTTGGGATCAAATTAATTCGTAAACATGGAAACGCGTTCACGAACTTGCTTTGGATGCAAGTAATAGTTGCTTAAGTTTTAAGCGACCTAGTCTTATTCATCATTATAAATAAAGCACTCCCTTCAACTAAGATTATCAATCCATGCACGATGTTCATTTTTTTGTTGCAAGAGTCGTCCTTCAAAGACCTAGGTTTTCTCGAGAAATTTGAAGACTTCACTTGGGATTCGTGAAGCCCCGTCAGGCTATCTTTTATTTGATAGATCTTTGATATCCGGAATCTTATCTTGCCCATCTTAGTTCTTGTTTATTATAAAGGTTTGTTTCTTCCGCTGTACGACCATTCAAGAATTATCAATCAAGGAATAAGATTTATAGAAACTACAACTTCTTCGTCTCTTACTTTGTAGTTCCACAAGATTAACATCTAAGCTTTCCTTAGTTAGATCTTGTGTGGTAAAATCAATTAGGTTTCTCAATAACTTTTAAAAGAGTGTAAGTTATCATATTGTTGAGGTTTGATTGATATCTTTTTTTACCTAGAGATCCCTTAAAGCAAATAGATTTCCATTACCTTGATTGAAACATATCTGAAGAAAATCAAATAAGTAACTTTTTGGAGGAAGGACAGACTAGTCTTCACGAAGGACTTGAGCAATCCTAGGCCTGTAAAAGAGGTCAGATAGGGGAATCGAGTGTGTAGGGTTTTGCAAGATCCAAAAGACGCAAGGAGGGTGTCTGCAGATGAATTTCTCGGAGGTTTAAATCATTCTTAACTATATTCCAGTCTAAAGTATGATAGTACGCTAGTGTCTGTAGTGGATTAATACAATATGGTGCTCAAACTGGACAAGGTTCTGGGGTTTTACTACTATATTGCAGGTTTCCTCGTTAAAAAAATCTTTTGGTGTCTTGTGTTATTTTTTTTCCACCTTAAATTATTTTACTTATATAATAGAAATATCACAATTAATACGTTAATCAACCTAGATTTTAACTTGATAGTAAAGCTCTTATAAGACTAATCCTGCTGAATTCGGATTTTAAAATATAAATCATATAAGACTTTGTCTTAATTGAATTCAGATCTTGAAGGTTCAAATACATACTAGGTTGACCTTGTATATTCATTGATCATCCAAAGGAATCCTTGTCTCACAACCTTGAAAACGTATTTTGTATCCGAACGTATTGATTGTAAAAGGTTTGTCCATACAAGCTAACGAATGAAAAAGTTGGTTGTGTACTAGGTACCCTCTCCTTTTGAAGGGAATCTTTCAAGAAAGATATGTTAGGCTTCAATCCTTAGTTAGTGACCTAGAAAACCTCTGGATACATAAACAATGGAGAAAAATTTGAAGAATTCCACATTAAGATCTCTGAGATTGTGAATCATACACATACCTTGTGATTTTTTTTTCCGGAGAAGGATATGTTTAAAATTCCCACGTCTTTACCACCATGATATGGGTCTAAGAAGCACGCCACCATAGAAGTAACAGTCTTTCCACACCATCGATCAATACTCTATTTGGTATTTTAAAGATCTTTGATAATGAACATCGGTCTAAAGAAGATAAAGGCATGGCCTTTAAAGCCTTGGACAACATTAGTTTTCCAATTGAAAAATCTAATGCTAAATGGACAGAAGATTAGTGTAAGAATGATAAAGGAAAAATATGAAGATGAGCTCAATAAACAATATCATACAGCAATATAGAAGTCTCCAAAAAGGAAGAAATATGAGATTTTCTAAATATTCATCATCTCCCTTTTGTAAGCCACAAAAACTAGATATAATAGGGAATGAAATGTTGATGATGCTGAACCTCAATGCTTCAAGTGTCCTGGGCTTGGATACATGCAATCAACTTTCTTAATAAAAATCACTATAAGGGAAACAAAATATACTTTGTACTCTTAATTATATTCCTAAAGAAGATGATTCTAAGTATAAGATTGTAACATCCCAGTTAGTTATATATTAGTGGTTAGGATACCTTTAAAAGAAATTTGTGTTTAGATAACACATGTAGCTTAGGTTAGTAAATAAATAATCCGTAAGTTAAGTTATCCCAGTGGAGAAGTAATTAAACCTAGTTGTTCATTTGGTAAAGAAGAAAAGTTCCGTAGAGAGAAAACAAGATTTAAAGAACCTGGCCATTTTGAGGGTTACCCAAAACCAATTTGGGGCCACTATTTTAAACCCATCCCATAGATGTGGCTATGGGATAACCTAGTAGTATGTAAAAATACTTAAATACCCTCTCAGTAATCAAACAATTACCATTAACCCTTTCACTAATAAAAGTTTAAAAACCTAAACCTAAACCATTCTCACCTTCTTCTCTACCGATTATCACTATCTGTTTTCTCTTCTTCTTCGCTTGTTTTCAAACTACCGCTTGTGGCACAATCCAATTCATCGTAAACCGATTAATCGTAAACCAATTCACCGTATAAACGTAAAATAGTTCATCGTCGTAATTATAATCTAAATATGGAAAGAAAGAAGCAAACAACCCGTCAACCTGCTAATACTAACTGGCTGGATTTTGCCGAGAGAATAAGAAATAGAGAGATCGTTGAAGAACATAACGAAGAACAGGAAGATGATGACCTAGAAATGGAGACTGATTTCGACAATCAGACTCTCCAAAACTTTGTAATGGCTCCAATAAGGTAAGGGTTTACCATTATTTGTGTTTATTTTGCTTCAATCGAATGAAATCGTCAATAGAATATCTAGGGTTTTAGGTTATTTGTCATAATCGGTAGTTTCGTGTTTTTTTTTAACTACCGATTATGTTAGTGTTTTCATTGCTCATGAACATCATGCACAATCAGTAGTTATGTTTAGTGTTTCATTTTTTATGCACAATCGGTAGATAATGTAGAGCCCGAGCTATCGATTATGCACAATCGATAGTTACTTTGTTTTTTTGACTACCGATTATGAACAAATCGGTTGAGTTTAATATACTTTGTTCACCGATTATGTAGTGATTATACGGTGTCTTGTTGGAAATAATTGTTCTTTCTTTTGTATCAAAGAAGGGAAAGGCGATCTAAGCATTCCTACGATACAATTATTTCGGGGCCTCGTCATGAATGGGGTAAGAAAGTAACTGCTGGTGCAAGAAGACAAAAGAGCGCTAGCGGAATTGTTATCACCGAAGGAACTCAACCAAGTGTTCCAAGAACTAGAAACGAAGAAGAAAGAGAACCAAGTGCTCCACAAGATAGATACCATGATGAAGGAGGACCAAGTGATACAAAGAATCCAGCTAAGAAGAAAGGAGGACACAAGGTCCCCGACTCTTTGAAGATCAAGGGTATTCAAGAAGGCCAAATCCCTGGCCTCCCAAGAGATGGAGAAGATCTATTATTTGGGTACAAAGACTCTTGGGCAAAAGAAATTTACTCAACTGAGGTAATAATTATAAAACACCATTCTTAACATATTGTCTTTTTATTCGTAGAAGTGTTAATTGTTATTCTAATTGTTTTTTAATTCGTCGTGTATATTAGGACCATTCTAATGCGGTTCATCTACTCAAACCTACGGCTGCACCAACAAAGATGAAAGATTATCCGTTAGAAGGTGAGTGTGAACGGTTCCAGCAAATTATACTGCACTCGGGGTTATCTACGGCTGCCGAGAATTCAATGTTACATCACGACCGGGTGTCGATATCAGCCTTCATGGAGAGGATATATCCTGAGACCGATACCTTCCACATGCCGTGGGGAGAGATGACGATCAACCCGATGATGTGGTGCAAATTCAAAGTCTTACTGACCATGGTATGACAGTGAAGTTTGATTATATGAAGCAGTTAAGCTGGGAACAACTTTATTTTTACAATAAGAGGTTCCTTGGTTAGGATCGAGCGACATCCGACGAAGAGTTCCAACGGTGCTTTCCTTACAAAACCAGGCAGTTCAGCATGGTTCAACTGATAAAAATGTTCAGAGGCACCAAGGATAAAGAAGAGATCAATCCAGAGTTTAGCGATTACCAGGTCAATGCTGCAACCATTGCATATCTTCTCTGTGTTTTGGGATGTGTCATTTTCCCCAATTCTAGTGGCAACAAGGTCGACGCCAACCTTCTACAAATTTTGCATCCTCTCAACAAAGTTCGTGACTATTCGTGAGGCATCGCATGTCATGCATTCTTGATGGAAGAGTTGAAAAAGACATCCAGGGAACAGACTAGCCAAATTTCCTGGAACGTGAGCCTACTACATGTATTTTGGTAACTCTATTGATGGTTTGATTGTTATTTATTTTTTCCTCTTTTAAGAATCAATTTTCTCATACTTGGTTTGATATGTACACTAGACATGGATCTATGAACACTTCACGTCCCTCGAGTTGGCCAAAGAGAATCCGGCATGGGAGAAAGGAACACCCTGAGGAAAAAATACATCTTTGACAACAACCATTCAAGGTCTAAGGAACAAGAGTTGATATCTTTGAGGAGGAAATTAGACTCGATGGCGTCCAAAGATGTATTATTTGATCCATACAGGGAAAACCGAGCTAGTGGTCATATAGCGGGAAGGTATGAGTTGTCGTTCTACTATGGACCCTTTTGGCATCCCACTGGATATGTCATGTACAATTCCTTTAGGGTGATGCATCAACTCGGTTATGTCCAAGAAGAATCTATGAGTCACATGCGCGGCAGGTTCAAATTGGACGTCGAGAAATCTACTTGTGCTAAGGACTCTATCACAGTAGTTTACTCTGATAACCCATCCATTGAAGATTAGAATAACAAGATGCAATATATGATCAACGAGGGGAGACCTGTCAACCGAGGTGATGAAGCAGATCCACACTATATGGTATGGTACCGGCAGCATTCTCATCTTCATGTGATACGTGAAGATAAAGAAAAGTTCACCAGGATGTCCGAATATACTTGCATAATCAAAGACAAACCCTCTGGTTATGAAAGGATGGTACGTAATGTTATTTCCTTTTGATTTTAGTATTACTGCTCAATATTTTAGATAATAATTGTTTGATTGTTATTTCCTTAAAACAAAAAAAAAGGTTTGCATTTTTCTCAAAGAAGATAGCTGGGTGCATAAATGCGGGAGTGCCTCCATCAATTGAGAAGATGATGAGAGAGCATAAAGACCTCATTGACAACATTGATAATGAAGCCTATGCTAACAAGTTTGGCGAGAAATCTGCGGATAAGCCTAAGAGGCTAGCAGCAAAGCCGACCAAAAGATCTCGCGGTTCATCGAGTGCTGATGCTGAAGCAAATGTCCCTGAGGGTGAAGACAATACCGCTGATGATGAAAGATTGTTAGCCCCTGGTGCTCGTCGTCCTCTTAACAAAACCAAATCTCCTAGAAATTAAATTTTGGTTGTTCACTTATGCATATGTCTTTGGTGTTTAACATTACTTGTGTATAACTGTCTAACATTTGAAAGGATTTTATGTTCTTTTTGTGAGTTATCAATTGATTTGCAAGAGATAAGGGTTTAACAAGTTATTTTATTCAAATTTTACATTATAATCGATAGATAAGTGGTTTGCAACAACTACTTTAAGTATATTCATCAACAATCGGTAGATAACAATCTACCGATTATGTTAGTGTAATACAATCGGTAGTTCAAATATCTACCGATTACCATTACCAATGGAACTGCCTGTTCCTGGACACATTTTGGACTATAACTGGTAGTTTAAAAATTCTTAACTTACCTATTATGCATTTTCAAAATGTTGGAATTTTGATAATTTTTTCGATTTCCAATTTCGGGCTACATGCATAATCGGTAGTTTAAAAAATTCTTAACCTACCGATTATGCATTTTCAAAATGTTGGATTTTGATAATTTTTTCGATTTCCAATTTGGGGCTACATGCATAATCGGTAGTTTAAAAAATTCTTAACCTACCGATTATGCATTTTCAAAATGTTGGAATTTTGATAATTTTTTCAATTTCCAATTTGGGGCTACATGCATAATCGGTAGGTTAAAAAATTCTTAAACTACCGATTATGCATTTTTAAAATGTCGATTTCCAATTTGGGGCTACATGCAGAATCGGTAAGTTAAAAAATTCTTAAACTACCGATTGTGCATTTTCAAAATTTTTGAATTTTGATAATTTTTTCGATTTCTAATTTGGGGATACATGCATAATCGGTAGGTTAAAAAATTCTTAAACTACCGATTATACATTTTCAAAATGTTGGAATTTTGATAGTTTTTTCGATTTCCAATTTGGGGCAACACATTATAATCGGTAGTTTAAAATTCTTAAATTACCGATTATGCATGTTCAAAATGTTGGAATTTTGATAATTTTTTCGATTTCCAATTTGGGGCGACACATTATAATCGGTATTTTAAAAAATTCTTAAACTACCGATTATGCATGTTCTAAATGTTGGAATTTTGATAATTTTTTCGATTTCCAATTTGGGGAAACACATTATAATCAGTAGTAAATATATTTGTTAGATTACCGATTGTTGAAAATTGGTAGATAATGCTGATCCCAATACTGTTGATTGTTAATATTTGTACGAACTTAGTGTACATATTTTCTGTACACTCTTGTTACACCAGGCCTCAACGACTCTAATCTATATAAGGAGGGTGACCTCTTCTCATTTAAGCACCCCCAATACATTTTAACTCTCCAACATCGAAGAAATAATTGCATAGATTAATGGCTCAACCGTTCACGGTAGAGGAAGATTTATCGTTATGTAGGCGGTATGTGCAATTCTATCTGAAACGAGGAGAATAACATAGACAAAATGGTGTAATGAGTATGAGTTATTTGGATAGTGTTCACGAACATTTTTGTGTTGACACCGGGAACCCCAATAACCGTAATAAAGCTGATCTTTTTTGTCGATTTCATTCTATAGGCAGAGAAGTTGATCCATTTGTGAATTTAACTTATCTTGTCAATCGATATCGTTTGAGGGGTGAAACTAATAATGAAGTTATAGCGAGATCTCTCTAGGAATGACGACGATGGAAACGATCAAATTACCGTTACGAAGTTCATTTCAATATCATTAAGGTGATGGACAGATTCAACCCGTTTAAGGTTCGTCCACACCGCTAAAGCTAAAAGGAATTTTCCAAGACAGTGTAAAATAATAATTAATATAATAATAGTGTAATACGCCAGGTTTATAAACAAAAACCAAAACCTAGTTCTTCTTCTTCTCTACCTATTCACGCCTTTTTTTCTTCTCATTTTCTTCTCTACCTCTACCTATACCTATTCACAACTAAAACAACCTCCTTTTCGATTTCTTCTCCTCTACCGATTATTCTACTCCCTTTACTCTTATTCTCCATTTAAAATGGATTCAAAATCTTTACCTAAACAATCAAAGAAGGGAAAGGAAAAGATGGTGATAGAGGAGTCCAAAATCATTGAAATCAATTCGTCAACCGATTCCGATGAACTTCCCATCCTACCAAAAAATGTTTCTACCCAATCAAAGAAGGGAAAGGAAAAGTAAGTTACATCCAACTTTTATGTTTTTAGTCATGATAATTTTTTTTTATAATTTTCTGAAACAACGCATAATCGGTAGAAATCTGGCGAACTTTATCTACCGATTGTGCCTCGAGTTCATCATTCCTGAAGAACATCATGCACAATCGGTAGGTATTGCATGATTTTATCTACCGATTATATGATCAGACATTTACTGAAACACGCCCTACCGATTGTGTGTAATCGGTTGATATTTCATAATTTTAACTACCGATTGTGTGCTTTTGTTTATTTTTATAATAGCTATTGTGTAGTTAGTTAATAATCAATGTTTGGGTATGTTCATTAGGGTTATGGATGCAGATGAGGAAGATGAAGGTCTTTCTCCGGCTCGAAAGGCTGAATTGCTTTCTCGTCCTCTTTTCAATTTGCCGAAAGGAGTTTCTGATGTACAAATATATCAAATGATGCTGGATGATCCGTATTTCTCACAAATGATGAACGATCCTAATTGTTGGTGGAACGGTCCTGACAATCCCTTCAAGTACGTTGATATTTCATCTTCGGATGAAGGATCTGAGGCAGAAGTGAATCGAAGGATAGAGGATGATCCGGATTTTGATCCTCGACTCTTTTTCAGGGAGAAAGACTTCTCAGGCATAAACCCGTACTACAATGAAGCTGGAGAGTACATAGATACAGTTCAGGATGATGAAGTTGTTGTTGATCCTAAGGGAAAGGAGAAGAAGAAGAAGAAGCGGGTTGAAACTAGGACCAAGTCGAGAGTAACAAGGAGTGGAAGAATTTCATGAGATCAATGTGATTGATCACTTTGAATTTCTATGATGTGTTATGTTTCGTTTTTTTTCAGATGTTTTTAGTTTTTTTGAATAAGTTTTATGAACAATATGTAATAAGTTTATTTGAACAAGTTTTTCTTCGGATGTTGGAATAGTATTATGAAGTTAGATGTTAAGTACAATCGGCATAATCGGTAGATAACTATGTTTCTAAACTACCGATTAAACACAATCAGTAGTTATTTATTTCCCCTGCTACCGGTTAATCACAATCAGTAGTTATTTATGTTCACTCACTACCGATTATGGCAAGAAAAGTCCTGGACAAAAAACCTAGTATAATCGGTAGATATATTTGATCTTTAAACTACCGATTACAAAGTTTAAAATTTTAAAGTTTAATTCAATTCTGGCTAGAATCGGTAGATATAAAATTTTGATTTCTACCGATTAGGAAAGAAGAAGAGTTCGAAATTTTGTAACTCTTGAGAAATTCTTTTTTTGGGCGATACCTATAATCGGTAGTTATGGTACTCCATTAAACTACCGACTATGAAATCAAAATCCAAAAAAAAAAAAACAAACAGGGAATTTTGTACAATCGGTAGGAATAAAATAAATATCACGATCCTATCGATTGTACAAAACAATAACTCAAATAAATCAATCTAAAACACTCTCAATTTCTATTCCAAAACTATAACTCAAATTCATCATCTAACACTAACTATAACCAAATTAATTAACTAATTAATCAACATTAACACTAATTAAGCAAGAGTAGATTAGCCATTATATAAATATATGGATAAGGGATGTATTGATATTACTTCATAATGACCTTATTTTTTTTTATTAGTGGCTCCAAATTGGTTTTGGGTAGCCCTCAAAATGGCCAGGTTAAAGAAGAGAAGAAAAATGTTCGATGAATCAGAGAGATTCTAGGATTTAATCTCACGTCTAAGTCAACTTTATTCTTGATTTATCATGTTTAGTGATAGTATTTTAATTTTCAATCGTCACTTTTACTTGAAAACCTAACTTAGGTTACGGATCCTTGATCTAATTTTCGAATTAGGTTTTTCTGACACCTAAAACCTTGACTACTGTTTGTACCATCGTTTGAAATCCAATAGTTAGATCCCAGTGATTTTTAGATATGTTATACATCACAGTATTACAAAACCTCTGCCAAATTTTCAGTATGATCGAAGATGGATATGTAATAGAAACAACTAGGTTCAGGTGACATTGCTACAGAATTAAGATAAATGGGAAGTGATAGAAACCCACGAAAGTAGAAGTTCTACTGTTTGGAATGAACTGAATTTTGTATATGAATAACCAATTTTAGTGAAGTATATGCTGTAAAAATTCAAGAGAAACCGAGTTCGGGAAGTACCCCAATCGACATAATTTTGCAGACGTACCGGTATGAATTCATTCTAAGGTGAGCATATAGAGGTTGTAGTTTTCCTACTTATTGGATATGTTGCTGAACTGATCTGTGTGGGGTTGAAGTATGAATTGTGTTGTATATATCCGCTTAAAGCTTACTATGAGCTTAATTTCAATATGATTTAAGTGGTCTTGTATGTGTTGAACTATTGTTAAGAGATAAATCCTTATTTGACGATTTGGTATGCGGAGATACTAATCCTTGTTTATCTACTTGCTAAGAGGTCAGGTTCGCAAAGCTACCAAGCTTGTGAGTACTGGTATGTAGTATACACGTGTGTTGATATGTGTATGTTGAGATGTATATGTTGATATAAGGTATCATAATAGCTATCGCGCTTATGACTACCAGTGTGGCCACAATAGATATCATGCTTGTGAGCGTGCACCAGATAATGGGTTTTTGTTGAGTTTGTCGAGTTCAGGGACATCTCTACTCAAATAGTGTGTGTGGTGGTGGGCAGTAGATGCAATTGTTTAATGTGTGTGCGTGTTTTTTTGATTGGTGAGCGACTCATGATAAACGTTATGTTATTTGATTTTGAAACTTAGACTCATGGTCTTCCTACTGTCATAGTTAAGACGTTTACTATTACTTGATACTTTTGTTGTTTCTATGCTTATTAGTAAATCTGATGGATTGAGAGTGAACTTGTGATTCAAGGCTCTGACCTTATGTTGATTTTATTCCCCTTTCAGGTAGCAGAATAAGTAAGTGGGTTAGTCGAGGGATTTTCTCGAGTTTCCGCTGCAGTATCCAGGAAGAGTGTGACCTCTTCCTTGATGTAGTTTTATTTTTAATTTGTTTTCCCTTAATCTCAATTAGCAAATCTTCATTAAAACACAATCCTTTTATTAGTGGAACGTGTTACTCTATTTCATAACTTTTAATGTGATGAAATATTTTCTCTTCTTGCGTTTATCTGAAAACAAATATCTTTCTGAGTTGTGTGGATTTCATGTTCATGTAGTGAAACCATGAATCGTTTATAATAGGGCCGGACGAACTATTATTATTGATTCGGGGTGTCAGAAAGATAAATAATGTTGCATATGTTGCTGAGCTCTATGATTCCAACACACAAATGAATGTATTTTACGATATGTAACTTTGTAATGTACCAATTTAAATTTCAACTGTTAATCTGCACTGAATGATTTATAAAGTATTGGATGAGGATTTTATACATCACAAACTGAGCTCATTTTGGCAGAAATGCAAATCATTGTCAAACCAACATGTAACGAAAGATTTAGTATCAAACTCATTATCATTTCGGTTTTATTTAAAAAATAGTGTCGAAATTGTGTGATAATGTTGATATAACCTTGTAAACGACCTTATCTCTCTCTATCTCGCTTCTTCTACATATACTAATAAAACGGAAGGGTTTGATGATTCATCCAACATCTAGGATATATTTCTTTTTTCTGAACAATAGGTGTGATTTTCTCCATCAAGTTTCTGATTATCTAGTGATTATAGTTGGAAGTAGGGGTTATTAGATCTTTATTGAAATGAACTTTCTTTGGATTAATTTAAATTTCACTTTCACAGACTCTTTTACTATCGATTGAGGAAGATAAGTGGAATGGCTTTTTTATCCATTTACCGGCGTTGCAACTTCTCCAATTAATAATTAGATTGAAAAAACCACTGTCGTCAATCGTCGATTTGTTCAATGCCCCCTCTGTTTTTTTCTGCATTACTGACCTTTTTTGGGCTTGATGAGTTACCCAATGGCTAAAATATATTTCTTTTACTCTTAGTAATGGTTGCAATCTTTAGGAATGCATATGATACGGTTCGACTCGTTTTTCGACCAAACCACAACCGAAACCGATGACTACCGTTAGCAAATTCGGTTCAGTTTGAAACCGAGTAGAATCGGTTTGTTTCAAAACCAATAAAAAATTTATATAGTTGCTTCATGGTTTATATGAATACACAGAAATGATCATTATTAAAATATCCTTTACAAAAATAAATAAACATATACATTAATATATCCTTTAGTTAGATTTTTTTTTTGAAGTAAATAGACTTTTGTTGATTACTCCTATAAATATTGAGGAAGTCAGAAATACAAGATGGAGGTTCATAATATGCCCACTATTTAGATAAGTTATTAAAAATTACATATTGATATAAGTCAGGAGCAATTGAATTCACAACTCTAGGAACTGCAACAAATTTCATTTGATGACATTCCTTTATTCTATCTCTTATAGACATATTGACTGAGTAAATACTCCAAGGAATGTTTCGAGCATCTCCTTTAATTACTTCTGGAATCGTTGCAGCATCACCATCAACGATAATATTGCTAACTTGGATTCTTCTTGCCAAATCCAACCCAAAACTGTAGGCTTTTTCCTCTACTACCTAAGGAGAAGCAAAGCTGAAGCAAATATAACCACTGCCCAGGTGTTGACCATAGGAGTCTTGAACCACAACACATGTAGAATCTATGCACCCCACAAAAGCCGCATCTATATTGATCTTCACAAAAATAGGTGGAGGTCTAGCCCATGTCAGAGCATTATCATTGTTAGTAATTACATAATTTGCGGAGTAATTGAAGGTCTTGGAAGAGTTACAGAGCTTAAAATCATGTAAAGAGTTGGTAATAAAATAATCAATAGAAAATTGCTTATTGTTAAAAACCATACTATTTTTGAGTTTCAAGATATTCCACATAAGGAAAACACCAACGTTTAAAGAAGCACCTTGGTCCTGAAAGTTAATCCAACCATTGCCTGAAAAAATGCTCATAGTATAATGACAGTTAAAAAAATATGCACATTACTTTCTTACTCCATGAGTTTGTAGGAGGATTTAGTCGAGAGATTCCCTGACGGAGTTTTCATCCATATCAGTTTATCTTGCAAACCTTCTTCTTTGGGAATATAAATATTAATAGTAGATATTACTTCATCTGGAGGGAATAATACCATTAGTAATTCCAGATTCCATATCCTTTAAGGACCAGTTATGAGATCAAAAACTAGAGTTGCATTTGACTTATGATTAGAAGTCTTAGTTGGGCGAATACCTGGTAAACCTGGAACCCAAGGGTCATTCCAGATTTGGATTAAGTTCCCCTTGGCAACAACCCAACAACAATTATTTCTCAAGTTATCTTTAACCAACAACATACTTTTCCATGTGGAAGATATACCATATTTAGTAGAAAAATCCCAGAAATAAGAGTTTTTCAAATATTTACCAGGGATTTGTTTACTAGATCCATATCTCTAATACCCAATCATCCATCTTCTTTGTCTCTAGAAATTTTATTCCATTGTATGAAGTGAGTTTTTCTAGTGCCCATCTCATGACCCACCAAAAATTTCTCTGGATTCTTGAAATATGATTAACAAATCCTTTTGGAATAGTATTTGTTCCCATAGTGAAGATAGGGATAGAGCCCAAAACAATTTTTGATAGCACCATTCTACCTGCATGGTTAGTGAAGTGAGTTCTCCATCCATCAAGCTTGGAATCAAATTTTCAATCAAAGAAGAATAAGTATTAATTTTACTATCAGACTTTAATGGATAAGTCCCCAAATATTTATCCTCCTCAATCATCTCTCTAACCCCCAAATTTTGAATAAAATACCATTTTTTAGGAGAGAAAGTACCCATAACGAAGTATATTGAAGATTTATTGTAGTTGATGACTTGTAAAGAATAAAAAGAAAAGTTATCCCAGGACAAGTTTCAATTTGTCTACATTGTATTCAGAGTTCCTTCCAAAGAAGTAAAGATCATCTGCAAACATAAGATGTGTAATTCTAGGAGCAAATCTATTAATGTTGTTGATAAGTTCACAATTTACATATTTTGAGTATCATTTTCTTACACTTATTTGTTATCATCCATGTGAATTACCTTGTATTATTATTACTTTTGTAAATTATGTCTTTTGTAGGATACATCTCTGAAAGAAGTGAAAATTAAGTGCTTTAAAGGAAAAATTTCCAAAAACCAAATGGATCTCTGTCAAATATAGTATTTCTACCCACCATGTCGAAGAGAACGAGAAAATGAAGCTAACGGCAAAAGAATGGAGTCATTCCGACTTTGTATGAAGAAGATATAGGTGAAAAGTTGAAGTGCTGAAGCTAGTCTTCCAGACCTGGACGACCAGAAGTATCTATAGTCGGCCAGACTTGGCTGACTTAAATCCAGAATAAAATTAAGAAAAAGACCGATAGTAGTTCAAACTCGGACGACTATGAAGATGCATAGTATTTCAGACTCGGACGACTATGAAGAAGCGTAGTAGTCCAGACTCGAACGACTATAGGAAGAAGAACAATCGTCCATACTTGGCCGACTGAAATCCAGAAAAAACAAGTTATAGTCGTCCAGACTTGGCCGACTAGGAGGGCATATGGTCCGCATACTTGGCCGACTAGAATCAGATTACTCCGAATTTTCATCTTTTACGCACGGGGTTGATGTTTGTGAACCTATTTTGACCGGGATTTGAGCACGGGTTCTTCTATATTTTGAACTACTATATAAGAGACATTTCTAAGGAGAGGAATACTTTACATTATATCATACACTTTACAAGAATAAGAACAAGGAGCTAGGGCTTGGAGTTGCGATTGATCATCACTAATTCTAGGGTTTGCTTATTTGATTTCTTCTATATTTTCCATGGATTTTGAGAAATCCATGATGAACTAAACGTTTCTTATTGGTTAGAGATATCGTCCTAAGTCGGAAAACATGTTTAGTAATTGACGTATTCATTCTCATATGTTGATAATCTCTTCAATATAGCTTATGTTCTACCGTTAATAACGCAATGTATGATTGATTGCTAGTTTATTTAAGTCGCGAATTAAATGAGCATGCATTGATATCTATAGCTAAACTAGGGTTTGAGATCCGGAATAGTCGAAAGATCCTTGTTACAAGTGTCATAATATAGTTATTAATGTCGGGATGTTACCATGCGATTATGTGTAGAAGTGTGACCTAGGTTAAATCTATGTGGCTCTTGCGCCGGATTGCTTAGAATAACCTTAAATCACAAAGACCGTTGCTTTCATTGGGTTAAACTAGAGTGTGTCTTGCGCCAAGTTATTCATTGGAAAGGATTCAAAGAGTATCTCTTGGGGTTTTGATGATAATAGGAGTTTTTCCTGAGTAAACTTGCGATAAGATGCTTTAGGGTTATTGATATTAAGAATAAATGAATATTGAGTATGATTCATTTGATAACATGTTGGAAGATGGAAGATGAATTTTCTAACTAGTATTCTTTATCTATGATATTTGTTTTAATTTATTTTCTTTAGTATACTTTAGTTATAATCACAGCCAAAATCCCCCTGTTTGCATAAGTAATTAAAATAACTTGACAACCCATATCTGCCTGAGGAATGAACTTGTTCTTATTACTATACTCTTATTTATATTTGTGAAGTAAAAAGACTTGAAATAATTTTGCTTGGATGAAAACCGACCAAATTTTGGCGCCGCTGCCGGGGAGGTATAGTGGATTTTTTATTTTTCATTTTGATTTTTGATTTTTAGTTTTTAATTTAGTTGTGAGAATTTTTTTCAGGTACTTATCTTCTGGATCCTAAACAGAAACTGAAACCAAAGCCTGTCGGGTTTCCACAGATTGGAATCGAGACTCGGAGAGGAACTATACTGAAAGATAAACCGGAAGAAAACAAGAGGAAGCAATGGGTGACGCAAGCCGTACACTCAAAGACTTGGCTTTTCACAAGCTGTATACACAACAATGGTGTATTCAAGTAACATCTACATTTGAGATCAATCCAGGGTTGATTCGTGAGCTGAAGTTTCATGGAATGACTAATGAAGATATAAACAAGCATCTAATGGATTTTCATAACATTGTCATGGCCATGCTACCAAAGGATACAGATGCAGATGGAGTCATGTTACGAGCTTTTCCATTCTCCTTGATGGATACTGTTAAGGAATGGTTATACTATCTACCTTCTAGCAGTGTCAAAACTTGGAATGGTTTGAAGAGACTCTTCTTAGAGAGATACTTTCCTGCATCAAAGGAAACTAAGATTCAGAAAGAGATTTGTGCATTAAGAAGATGGCAGAAGAGACATTGTATGAATACTGGGAACATTATAAGAGATTGGTGGATAGATGTCCGCATTATCAGTTCAGTGATTTATTGATCATCCAGTGCTTCTACGATGGACTTCAAGCAAGTGACATAAATATTCATGACGCTGCAGGTGGTGGTGCGTTAGTGACTGATGCGTCGGAAAACCGACTTTGTTTTACCGCAAGCGCACAATGTCGAAAGTTGTAGACAAGAGAAAATACGGTTCGTCCCCACGAGGAGTGTGTATACTAGTAACTTTTAGGTTAAAATATGTTTTTCCAATTTTTGTAAAGAAAACTAACGAATGAATTAAAACTATTTAACGGAGATTGAAATCAATAATAGAAAATCGTTAAGGTTTCGGGAATCCGTTGTAGATTAGGGTTTACTTGCGTTCATCACAAAGGGTATTGATTTTATTCGTAGAAAAATAGCAAATCTAGATACTAATACACAAAAGATATTTCGTTTAAGAATCGAATTTTTTTTCTTTTCAAAGAATTGTTTGTTGTCAACCTAAGGTAGAATTTCGAAGCACTAAGTATTCATGACATAAATAGTCAAAGACTATTCATAAAACGATTATCGCGAAAAGGTCATCGAGTTCTTCTACTAATCAAACAATGAATTAAACATGGCCTAGAACATGAAAAATCATCGAGAAAGATAAAATATTGTAAGAGATACAAAACATTGACATTAAGTTTTAATAGTTGAAAATCCTAGTTTTGAAACAGAAGAAAATTTATCTCTACAAGTTCATCCTTTCAGCCTAACAAAGAGATTTAGCTAGACATGGATTTCTTAAATTCATTAAAATTTGATTAAAAAAATATTATATTTGTGAGAAGTTGTGTAGAAAATTATATCTAGGCTCCCCTTTATATAGGCTTTGGTAACCTCCTCTTGATCCTTATCCAACTAGAAAACCTAATCTCATTAAACTTTTCCACCTCCTTTTGATCCTTATCCAATTAGGAGACTTAACCTCAACAAAAACCAACAAAAACCCTAATTTTCACGTCAAAGGCGAGCCCAAAACGCTTCACTTATTTCTCTTCCCGCGCAGGCCCTACAGATACCAAATCCAAGTTGGTTTCACGGTTTTGTTCATAACTTTCTCATACGAGGTTAGAATGACCTAGTTCTTTCACCGTTGGCTTCGTAGTCCACTGGGTCTTTAGAAATTCCTTGTAGAGCTCAATTTCACTTCTTTTAGAGATGTAACCTAATAGAACACATAAACTACAAAAGTAATAATAACACACAATATTCACAAAATCTAGCAAATAAGAATACTTAAAATATGTAAATTATGCACTTATCTGTGACAAAAGAGTATCTCAAGCTAGAGAGTTGATTGAGAACATGGCAGCATATTCTCAATAATTCTCAAGTCGTGGGTCAGAACCACTCGTCAGAAGAGTCAATGAAGTGAGCGAAGTTTCTGAACTTCGTCAGCAAATGGGCAATATGGAAGCAATGATGCAACACAAATAATCCGTGGTAGTGTTATCATCCTCCCAAGTTTATGAAGAGGGAAACGATCAAGTCAATGCTATTTTCCCAAATCAGCAGAGGTAACAGTATGATCCTTATTCTAACACATACAATCCAGGGTGGAGAGATCATCCCAACTTCAGTTATGCAAACAAGCAAGCAACAATTTCAGGACCAGTGTTCAATCGTCCTAGTGGTTTTCAACAACAAGTACAACAATCACAACCAGTTCATAACTCAGAATCATCAGAGATGCTTGCCATGATGAAGAATATGACTTTAATGATGCAGAAAAATCAGTAGACAACTGATAATGCAATCAAAAAACTACAAACATAAGTGGGCACTATGACAACTGAGATTAATCAACTGAAGGCCCAAAATAGTGGTAAACCCCCGTCTCAACCTCTTAATCTAAGAGATTTTGTCAATGTTGTGATATTGAGAAGTGGTACACGAACTGTGCAACTATAAGATGTTGAGAAGAACAAAGACCCTAATGGGCCGGTTTTGGAGAAAGAGATTATTGAATCTTCCAAACCGATGAGGTACCTAAAGAAAACTCTAAACCTCCTGTTTTAACTTATGTTCCTCCTTTACCTTTTCCTTGCAGGTTTACTAACTCTAAAAAGGTGGAACAAGATAAGAAGATTTTAGATATTTTCAAGAAAATTGATGTGAATATTCCACTCATAGATGCGATTAAAAAAGTCCCCAAATATGTGAGAATTCTTAAGTACTTGTGCACAAATAAACAAATGTTGACCGATAATAAGGTAATGAGAGTAGGGGAGAATGCTTCAGATATTTTGTAAAAGAAACTTCCACTCAAATGTAAAGACCCCGACAGTTTTGACATTCCTATTGTTTATTAGTAACACAAAGTTTAATAAGGCTATGTTTAATTTAAGAGCATAAGTAAATGTTATGCATGCATCTATATATGAATCTCTCAATTTTGTTCATCTGAAAGAAACTGGAATTGTTTTACAATTGGCTGACCCTTCTAACGTATATCCTAGATGTGTTATTGAATATGTGCTTGTGCAAGTTAATCAAATAGTCTTTCCAACAGATTTTTGTGTACTGGAGATGACAAATGGATCAACTGATTCATCTCTACCATTACTACTGGGATGTCCATTCATGCGAACGACGAGAACCAAAATTGACGTCTTTAGTGGACCGTTGACAATAGAATTTGATAGAAAAATAATATGCTTCAACATTTACGAGGCGATGCGATATCCTAGTGATATCCATTTTTTTCTATTAATTTTATTGACTCTTTGGCTCAACAGATGTTTGATTTGGGGAGTGATGATACATTGGAGACTATTATCAGAAGGAGTGTGGGTTCTAAAGATCTTAAGGATCCAAGAACTGAACTTAACTTATGGGACGAATTTGAGGAAGATACTGGTGAACTCAATTCGTTGAAACAGCGCCCACCAACTCATGATATTTTGTTTAATCTTTACTATGGACTAATGAAAAACTTTTGCCATATATCTTGTAGGATCCTAAACTAGAACTTAAGCCTTTTCCTGCACCTGAAATAAATGTATTTGGGTGATAATGAGGAGTTGCCGGTAATAGTTTCGAATGAACTAACTGAATTGTAGGAAAAAAGACTTCTTCAGGTGTTGAAGGAGTATAAAAAGGCTAAAGGATGGACAATGATGATATCAAGGGAATAAACCCTTTGATGTGCATGCATAAAATACTACTTGAGGAAGGAACAAAACCTACAAGGGAAGCTCAACGTCGGTTGAATCCTCCGATGATGGAAGTAGTAACAAAGAGATACGCAAGCTTTTAGACGTGGGAGTTGTCTACCCCATTTATGATATCAAGTGGGTGACCCCAGTACAAGCTGTACTAAAGAAATCGGGTGTTACAGTGGTGCAGAATGTGAAAAATGAACTTGTCCCAACTCGTGTGCAAACCGGTTGGAGAGTTTGTATAGATTACAGTAAACTTAATGGAACTACTAGGAAAGATCACTTTCCTTTACCTTTTATGGATCAAATGTTGGAAAGATTATCTATACACTCTTATTACTGTTTTCTTGATGGTTATGCAGGTTACAATTAGATTGCTATAACACTTGATGACCAAGAAAAGATTACTTTTACTTGTCTTTTCGGAATATTTGCTTACAAAAGGATGCCTTTTGGTTTGTGTAATGCACCCGCTACCTTCTAAAGGTGTATGGTAAGTATCTTTTCAGATTATGTTGAAAACATTATCGAGGTTTTTATGGATGATTCCAGTGTGTATGGTGATTCATTTGACTGGTGCTTGGATAACCTTACACTAATTCTTAAATGATGCATTGAGACTAATCTTGTGCTAAATTTGGAAAGTGCCATTTTATGGTAACTCATGGAATTTTTTTAGACCATATAATATCTTCTAAAGGCTTGGAGGTAATTAAGTTTAAGAAAGATCTTATTCGTTCTCTTATCCCTCCCACTACGGTGAGGGAGGTTCGTTCTTTTTTTGGTCATGAAGGATTTTATCAAAGGTTTATCAAGGTTTTTTCCAAGGTTACGTCACCATTATGCCAACTATTGCAAAAAAGACGTGGTCTTTAACTTTGACGAGAAGTGTCTGGCGGTATTCAGTCGTTTGAAAGAACTTTTGATAACAACCCCTATCATTAAACTACCAGATTGGAGTAAGATTTTTGAGCTAATGTGATGCCAGTGACTATGCGGTCGGTGCAGTATTAGGCCAGCGTACTGGGAAGCTACCCCATATCATTTATTATGCTTCCAGAACGTTGAATGGTGCTTAGCAGAATTATACGACCACAGAAAAGAAGTTATTAACAATCATATTTGCATTGGAAGAATTTCGTTGTTATTTGATTGGTATGAAAGTTTTTTTTTTTTTTTCTGATCATGCAACACTTAGGTACTTACTTTCAAAGAAAGAGGCGAAACCGAGGCTCATTCGATGGATATTACTTCTACAAGAGTTTGATCTCGAAATTAAAGACAAGAAAGGCATTAGAACACTGTTGCAGATCACTTGAGTCATCTTACTATATATGAAGAAAATATCCTGTTGCGTGAAAGCTTCCTAGATGAACAACTTTTCTCAATTGCAGTTTCAAAACCATGGTATGCTGATATTGTAAATTATTTAGTGTCTAAACAAATCCCAAAAAAAAATTCTAGTGCTGAGAGGGACAAACTTACAAAGATGGCGAATCAATATATATGGGATGATCCATACTTATCAAACATTGTTCAGACCAACTTATACGAAGGTGCGTACCCGATTCTAAATACAATTTTATCTTGTCTTTCTGTCATTCATATGCTTGTGGAGGACACTTTGGAGCAAACAGAATTGCTTTGATGGTACTTGAAAGTGGGTTCTATTGGCCCACTTTATTTAAAGATACGTATGTATTCCGTAAAACTTGTGATAGGTGCCATAGAATAGGCAATCTTGGTGCTCGAAGTCAAATGCCACAAAAGTTTATTCTCTTCGTTGAAATTTTTGATGTTTGGGGCATTGATTTTATGGATCCTTTTGTTAATTCTTTTGGAAAATTTTATATTTGATTATGTCTCGAAATGGGTGGAAGCTAAATCCACCCCTACTAATGATTCCAAAGTGGTTACTGATTTTGTTAAAGATCATATTTTTGCAAGGCTTGGAACTACAAGAGCCATAATCAGTGATGGGGGATCACACTTCGAAACAAGTTCTTGTAGAGCTTGTTGAAAAAGTATAATGTATATCACACTATTGCTACAATGTATCATCCGTAGACAGACGGACAAGCAGAAGTCTCTAATCGAGAAGTAAAATCCTTCATGGAGAAAACTGTGAATCCTTCAAGAAAGGATTGGAGTTTACGTCTCAACGACGTATTATGGGCATACCGAACTGCATGTAAGACTCCTATTGGGATGTCTCCATATAGGCTTGTGTAGGGTAAACCTTGTCATCTTCCTGTTGAAATTGAGCATAAGGCATTTTGGAAAATTCAAAAATGCAACATGGAGATAGATACGGTTGGTAAACAAAGGAAACTTCAATTAAAGGAACTAGAAGAAATTCGTAATGATGCATATGAAAGTTCAAGAATTTACAACGAGAAAACAAAGTCTTTTCATGATAGTAGGATTTCTAGAAAACAGTTTATTGTTGGATAGAAAGTTCTCTTGTTTAATTCTCACCTTCATTTATTTCCTGGTAAACTAAAATCTCGTTGGATATGACCCTTTGTTGTGCTTAACGTTTTCTCTCATGGTGCAGTTGAGATTCATAGATTGAAGCCCTATTATGAACCGTTTTAAAATGAGATGATTGAGATCAACTTAGTAGACGCACTCATTTTGGAGATGTAACAGGAAAAAAGTCTACAATCGGGCTGACGACGTTAAACCAAGCGCTGAATGGGAGGAAACCCATTGTTTTTGTATTTCTATCTTTGCCTTTTTAGTTTTATTTTTCTTATATTTTTCATATCATATTATAGAATTTTCCGCCTTGAATTTAGATTGGACGAGTCAATTTACATAGAGGACAATGTAAAGTTTAAGTGTGGAGGAGTGGTAAGCATTTAGATTTTTAGTATTCGCTTTTGTAGGGAAGTTTTAAACTTTTTGTACATATTTGCATGAAAACCTCCAACTTTTAGAGATTTAGAGTCACTTAGTATACTTATAGCTAAGTTTTCGTACGAAGTTCTCACCAAGATAATTGAACTTAGAAGTAATAGAGAACGACATTCAGGTTTCTTAGTTGTTGAGAGGCACAAACTGACAAAAAATGACTTAAACCGCCGGTAGAGAATAAAATATTATAGAAGATGATCATTCAATACCCATGAGTGAGGTACCAAACCTTCAATTCTTTGTACATGTCTAAATTTTCCGTTTAAAGTGTTTCATCTGCGCAAACTCTGGGTAGAATGATGAGTTACCCATCTTCGCACCCCTCAACACTACTTTTTGATCTCTTGAGTGCCAATTCTGTCAATTATGAGGGTGTCATCATAATTTCTAACTCTATCTTGTAGTCTTGTTTGCAGTTGACACCATTATCTCAACAAAGTATCAATAGAAACATATAATCATCAACAAGCGGAGCGACATCAAAATCACGAAGAAAGTTGAATACATTAAAGTTTTTGGAGTTTATATGATACTAAGGCAATAAAAGTTGTGAAGAATCAGGTGTTTAATTCCTTTCCCTATGGTCATGTTAATTTCAGTTTAATTATTCTTGTAGTTGTTATCTTTTTGTAGCATATCATAAAAAAAACGAAAATACAAAAAGATATGCATTTTAATTTCGTAGTTAGTGTGTTATTTCATTAGTTAAGGCCATGAGAAAGAGGAAATATATAAAGAAGTTTCAAGCAACAAGGAATCGAAGAAAAACGGGTACAAATTGTCAAAGTTCTACAAAGTTCAGAAGTTTAGCATCAACAGTTGAAAACTGAAGACGAAGACGTTTCTATTTGCTATGGGAGTGGTGCTGATTATGAATCGGGTGAGAAGGTAAGTAAGCATTCCCATCCTTGCATAGTTGTTGATTTCCTTTCTTAGAGATCATCAAAGAAAAAAAATGAAAAAAAAAGGTTTTTTTTCGTCCCACGTCTCTATGGGGTAACATCTTCATATAATTCTGAAGGTTACTTTTCATTCCCACCATTCAACGTGTGTAGGATTTCTATCTTCACTCCTGCCTGCACACACGAGAACCATAAAATGCGTCTTTTGAGTGCAAATTCATAAAACCCTAATAGTGAGGCAGAAGTCGAAACATTCGATCGCTCTCGAACCTAGATTCTTTCGTATGGTGGTTTTCTCCCAAATCAAGGGTTAAGCATGAGAATAATGTTCTTTATACTTCTAACTTGTTATTATTAGTGTGCAGAAAACTTATGTCTTCGTAGCTCTTTGGATACATGTGCTCTGGAATTTTTGAAATTCGGAATTTAGGTTTTGTGGGTATACCTCTTGTAAACCCTCAGGAGGCTATAACTCGTCCACTAGGGACACCTGGGGGTTTAAAGGATTGTTACACATGCTAAGTGTAACTATATCCTCAATGAAAGGGAGTTGTTGCATTTTAGTTTACTTAGGTTAGTTTATAGTCGTAGTTTACTCGAGGACTAGAAAAAGGCAAGTATATGGGAATTTGATAAGTGCATAATTTATGTCTTTTGTAGGATACATCTCTAAAAGAAGTGAAAATTGAATGATTTAAAGGAAGAATTTCCAAATACCGAATGGATTTCTTTCAAATTCAGGATTTCTAACCACCATGTCTAAAAGAACAAGAAAATGAAGCTAACGGCGAAAGAATGAAGTTATTCCGACTTTGTATGAAGAAGATATGGGAAGTTGAAGTGCATAAGCTAGTCGTCCAGACTTGGACGACCAGGAGTAGCTATAGTCGGCCAGACTTGGCCAACTAAAATACAGAAAAAAAATAGAAGATAGATTGTAGTTCATACTCGGACGACTATGAAGAAGCGTAGTAGTTCAGTCTCGGCCGACTATGAAGAAGCGTAGTAGTCCAGACTCGGACGACTAAGAAGAAGAACAGTCGGCCAGACTTGGCCGACTAAAATCCATAAGAAAACAAGTTATAGTCGGCCAGACTTGGCCGACTAGACACATATTAGTCCGAGTTTTCATCTTTTACGCACATGGTTTATGTTTTGGAACCTATTTCGACCGGGATTTAAGAACGGGTTCTTCTATATTTGGAACTACTATATAAGAGACATTTCTAAGGAGATGAGTACTTTACATTATATCATACACTTTACAAGAAGGAAAACAAGGAGCTAGGGCTTGGAGTTGCGATTGATAATCACGAATTCTAGGGTTTGCTTATTTGCTTTCTCTTATATTTTCCATGGATTTTTAAAAATCCATGATGAATTAGACATTTCTTATTGGTTAGAGATGTAGTCCTAATTCGGAAAACATGTTTATTAATTGAAGTATTCATTCTCATATGTTGATAATCTCTTCAGTATCGCTTATGTTCTACCGTTAATAACGCCATATATGATTTCTTGCTAGTTTATTTAAGTCGCGAATTAGATGAGCATGCACTGATATCTATATCTAAACTAGGGTTTGAGATCTGGAATTGTGGAAAGATCCTTGTTACAAGTAGTATAACATAGTTGTTAATGTCGGGATATTACCATGCGATTATGTGTAGAAGTGTGACCTAGGTTAAATCTATGTGGCTCTTGTGCTGGATTGCTTAGAATAACCTCAACTCACAAGGACCATTGCTTTCATTGGGTTAAACTTGAATGACTCTTGTGCCAAGTTATTCGTTGGAAAGGATTCAAAGAGTGGATCTTGCCCTTTGATGATAATATGATTTTTTCCGGAGTACACCTGTGATATGATGCTTTAGGATTATTGATATTGAGAGTAAATGAATGTTGAGTATGATTCAGTTTATAACATGTTGGAAGATGGAAGATGAATTCTCTAACCAGTACTCTTTATCTCTGATATTCGTTTTAATTTATTTTGTTTAGTATACTTTAGTTACAATCATAACCAAAATCCCCCTATTTACATAAGTTATGAAAATAACTTGACAACCCATATCTCCCTGAGGAACGAATTTGTTCTTATTACTATACTCTTATTTATATTTGTGAAGTGAAAAGAATTGAAATAATTTTGCTTGGCTGACAACCGACCAACTGTATCCAGAATAAAGACTCATTTGTTATGCATAACTTAGCATTAAGGACAAACCTTGAGAACATGTTATAAAAAGATAAAAAGATAATGGGAAACCTTGTTGCAATCCCATTCCACTCTTGAAATGACCTTGCGGAGCACCATTTAATAAAACTGAGAAAGTGGTTGTAGTAACACATTCCATAATCAAATTGTATGCAGAATCATGAACTCCTATTTGATGTAGCATATATCTTACGAAACTCCAAGAAACACGATCATAAACATTTGACATATCCACTTTTAACCCAAAAATCCCTTCCTTTGATTCTAATTGTTTCATGGAGTGAAATAGTTCTTTGGAAATAATCACATTATTTGTAATCTGTCTCCCTTGAATGAATGCATTTAGAAACCAACTAACAAATTTACCCATATGAGATTTTAGCCTATTTGAAATGATTTTTTCCACTATTTTATATAACACATTACACAAAGCAATTGTTCTAAAATCCATTGGAGAAATTGAATTATTAATCTTTGGTACTAACATAATATTAGTGTGGTTTAAGGAAGAAGGAAACTTACCCGATTCGAAAATCTGTTGAATAAACTTGATAGAATCTCCTCCAGTTATAGACCAACATTTCTTGTAAAACACAAGCGGAAACCCATCTGGTCCTGGAGTTGCTAAAACACTCATTTTTAAAACTGTTTTCCAAATTTCCTCTGCAGTAGGAACAAAAGATAACAGACCATTTGAAACTATATCCAAAGAATAATTAGAAGGAGATATATTTCCTAGGGGAACAATGGATGAATCTTCTGAAAAAAGAGACTGGAATTAAGAAATCAATTCAGTCGCCATTTCGTCTGTATTAGAAGTCCAAGACTGATCTTGTTTAATAAGATGGGAAATTATGTTTTTTCTTCTTCTGTGTTGCACTGAGAGATGTGATTGTTCAGAATTTTTGTCCCCATTTCTCAACCAAATCTATTTCATTATTTGTTCCCAATACATAGCTTCCATCATTATATACTCATTAAGTTAGGCAGTAATTTCCTTTCCATATTGGATAGTAGCATGGGTGGCACTTTGGTTTTAAAAAAAATAATTTATTTTTTAAAGCTTTAATTTTTGCTTTAACACGACCAATTTTTTTCGTACTCCAGGTAGTCAAAAATAAACCAAGAGAATTTAATCTTGCAAGTAAATTACTACTCACATTGATATTCCAATTTGCATTACAATCTATAGAAATTCAGGATGAGAACACCAATAGGCTTCAACTTGTACCCATGAGGACACTTAGGCAGATTTCTATATGTATTTAATAGAATTGGTGAATGGTCACTAGATATTCTTGGCATGTGAAGAACACACGATTTTTCAAAGGGAATCTATAACTTTGTCCATTCTTTATCTTACAAGGCCATCCATGTTTCTTCCATTACACCAAGTATAAGCATGACCCGAAAATCCCCAGTCGATTAAATGATTAGTATTAATGAAACTGTTAAATTGCGAGATAGTAGAATTAATTGCATGACTACCTCCATACTTTTTTCTATATAACGTCAAAACATTAAAATATCTAATGTAACACTTGGGACCCAGATTTTGTTAAGAATAGATGGATAGGGACTTCCATAAGTCTTCTTTATCCCTTGTGTGTGCTGGACCATATACACAGAAGAGATTTCAGGTTGGGATAGGTCCTGACTGTCGTATTTGTAAATGAATCAAATTTTTTGAAGATGAGGTAACTACAACATCTATATCGTTATTCCATAACAACCAAAGACCCCCACCACGACCCACAACAAGAACAATAAAATGATTCGAATAGCCAAACTTGTTGAAAATATTATTAGAAGAAGTTTCAGATAATTTTGTTTCAAATAAGTATACAATATTTGGTTTGGAACTTCTTAGGAAAGATTTTAGAGTCTGAATTATTGGGTCATTCCCTAACCCCCAATAATTCCATGCAAAGACTAACATAGAACGTGCCGCCTATAAGGGATAACCTCCATCCCCCGTTCGTCATTTGGATTCTCTGGAATTATTCTAGCCAATTTTGGTTGTACCATCCCAGAATTTAAACATGATCCATCCTGCATTCGTTTAACACCTCTCGAATCAGTGTTGGTAATTGATTCATGAATAGTGGTAATGCGAGAACTTATAACCATTGATTTCCATTCACGACGCCTGGCATTCGAGATTAGTTGTCCGGAATTCCGTGTAATCCATCCATCGTGATAACCCTGTGATTGAGTGTTGGACTTGGATAGAAGTTTATGAACATCCCCATTCAAATTATTTGAAGTTGATTGCTTAACTATTGAATTCACCTTGTTACTAACAAACTTGAAAGAATATGAATGTTGATTAGAGAAAGAATCAATAGAGCCACCAGATTTAGGACAAAATTATTTACTCATAACCACTAATTTCCCCTTGGTAGAGATAATATCCATTTCAATTGCATTCAAATTAAATTCAGTTAGAGGAGCAGTTATTTTGGATTCAATTTTGTATTTTCCAAATGGATTATGCTTTGCATAATTGCTCAAAATATCTGAATAAGTTTGTTGTAACTGAATTTTACCATTCACCGTGTGAGAATCTAGCATTTCACTTTTTGACATGGAAAATTCAGAATGATGAGTTATAGATGTTTGTTGATGAGTCATCAATTCAGAAGTAACCCCTGCCTGGGAATTATGATTATCCATCGAGTTAGAGAGATGAATATCCTGGTAACTCGAGTCTCTCAGAGGATCCATGTCATTGTCATATCCTTTGATTGAAGAGTGTATTGAACGTTTATAATTTGGCTGGATCAAATCAAATGCTTGCTAATGTAATTCTGTTGGGTAGTCTCGATGAATTGTATCTTTGTATTGATTGACCTTTAGTTAAAAATTAAACTTTTGTAAGAACATGAAACTAAGAAACGGATAGAATCAAGGGAAAATAACAAGAATGCCCCAAATTCGAAGGTCAGTTTGGGAAAATGCCCCAGGATTTTGATATAAGTAAATATGCTCCATTTTGTTAGTTTAGGCGTTTGACACAGTTAGGTGGTCAAATAGCCACACGTGTGAAATCTCAGATGTGAGATAATTATGTTTATAGCCCTTCAAAATAAGATTAAACATGTGTATGCCATGTTTTTGTGGCATCTAACAGCTATATTTAAAAGACGGTGCATATGAAATGTACTGTAATATTTAATATTATGGAATTACCCTTATCTTTATAAATAATGACCGGGGTGTCTTAAGTAGGGAGATTACGACACACGTTCCTGTTTAATAGATGGACGGTGAGAAGATTGAATCATGGTCCCTTTCTACTCACATTTTATCCCATACTTGAATGTGTAATTGTTCGGTTGTCAGCCAAAAAAAATTAATTCAAGTTCTTACTTCACTAATATAAATAAGAGTATACTAATAAGAACAAGTTTGTTCCCATAAAGAGGCAGGTGATTGTTAATTACTTTCGATTACTCATATAAACAGGGGGTTTTGGTTGTGACTATAACTAAAATATACTAAACAAATAGATTAAAACGAATATCAGAGATAAAGAACACCGGTTAGAGAGTTCATCTTCCATCTTCCAACATGTTATCTACTAAATCGTACTCAATATTCATGCGCTATCAATATCAATAATCCTAAAGCATCCTATCGCAGGCTTACTCCGGCAAAACTCCTATTATCATCAAAGGCGCAGGAGCCACTATTTGAATCCTTTTCAACAAATAACTTGGCGCAAGAGAAACTTAAGTTTAACCCAACGAAAGCAATGGTCTTTGTGAGTTGAGGTTATTCTAAGCAATCCGGTGCAAGAGCCACACGGATTTAACCTGGTCAGCTTCTACACATAATTGCATGGTAACATCCCGTCATTGTAACAAGGATCTTTCGATAATTCTGGATCTCAAACCCTAGTTTAGCTATAGATATCAATGCATGCTCATCTAATTCGCGACTTAAAAAAACAAGCAATCCATCATACAAGGCATTATAAACGGTAGAACATAAGCGATATTTAAGAGATTATGAACATATGGGAATGAATACTTCAATTAATAAACATGTTTTCCAACTTAGGACTATATCTCTAACCGATAAGAAAGGTTTAGTTCATCATGGATTTCTTAAAATCCATTGAAAATAATCAAGAAAACAAGTAAAGCAAACCCTGGAAATCGTGATGTTGAATCGCAACTCCAAGCCCTAGATTCTTGTTCTCCTTGTGTTTTCAAGTATAAAAATGTATCTCCTTAGGGTTATGGAAGTCTTGTTATACAGTCTTCATCATATCTAGGTGTTAGATTCCTAATGGGACCATGATACCTTGATTTAGAAGTAAAAAACGTGTCTTAGAAGTGGCTCCCGTCAAGTCATAATCGGTAGTCACGACACCCTAATATATACCGATTGTAAGAGCTCAAAATATGACTTTTCCTGTGTCCAAAACTTGCCATAATCGGTAGACAACTTGCCATAATCGGTAGATAACTTGCCATAATCGGTAGACTCGATTTCAATGTTATCTACCTTGTTAGAGCAGAAAAACGAAGTTTTTCTCTACCCGAAACTGCCTATAATCAGTAGATAAATTTCCCTGTTATCTCCCGATTATTTTGCTGAGTGTTTCGCTATTTTCTTTCGGTTGTTCTGGTCATAACTTCCTCATACGAACTCCGAATGACCTCATTATTTTTGCGTTGGCTTCATATTCTCGTTCTCTTCAAAATAGTATTAAGAATTTCTTAATTTGAATGAGTTGAATTTGGTATTTGTCCCTTCTCCATTGGCATAACTTGACTTCCTTGTTCATTTCGTGTCGTAATGAACTCCTTTCTTCTTCTTTGGTTGAATACACTTTAAAACTCCTAAGAAACTCATATAAAAACAAAATCAAAGCATAATGATATGAAAACTAACAAGAAATTAATGAATTAGAGTCCAACTAATGCAAATAATGCATCTATCAAATTCCCCCACACTTTCCTTTTGCTAGTCCTCGAGCAAACTACAAATATAAACTAACCTAAAACAACTCCATTTCGTCGAGGACACGGTTACACTTAGCGTGTGATAAACCTTTAAACCCTTAGGTGTTCCTAGTGGACGAGTTATAGTCTCGTGAGGGTTTACAAGAGGTATACTGACAAAACCTAATTTCCAACTTCCAAACATTCCAGAGCACATGCATACAAAGAGCTACGAAGGTATAAAGTTTCTACACACTAAAAATAAGAAGTTAGAAGTGTAAAGAACATTATTCTCATTCTTAACCCTTGAGTTAGGAGAAAACCACCATATGAAAGAATCCAGATTCGAGAGCGACCGAATGTTTCTGCCTTACCAACAAGATTTTATAAATTTGACAGTCAAAAGACGAACTTTATGGTTCTCACATGTGTGCAAGCAGGAGTGAAGATAGAAATCCTGCACACATTGAATGGTATGAAGGAAAGGTAACCTTCGAATCATATGATGATGTTATCCCATAGAACGTGGGACGAAAAAGAACCCCTTTTTGTTTTTCTAGTGACCTCTAATAAAGGAAATCAACCACTATGTGAGGATGTGAATGCTTACTTACCTTCTCACCCGATCGAAAATCATCACCACTCTCACAACATCCAATAGAAACATCTTCGGTCTTCAACTGTTGATGATGAACTCTTGAACTTCGTAGAACCTTGAAATTTTTTAACTTTTTTCCTCAATTTCTTGTTGTTTGAAACTTCTTTATAGATTTATTCTTCCCCACGGCCTTATTGATTGAATACAAAAAAAAAATACATTTAAAAAATGATAATTTTTTTTCTATTTTTTTTATGAGAATGTCTTTAAAATATAAACTGAAAAATAAATAAAATGATGAAACTACTACGGCCGTGGGATAAAGACTTTACCACTTGATTCTTCACAACTTCTATTGCCTCGATATCATGAACTTCACTAACTCATATTTTTTTTTGATTTCTTTAGCTTTTGTACATAAGTCTTCAACATGTATATATAATTCTGCTAATTGTATAGTTGCTTTACTTGAATATGAAATTTGTTCTTTCTTGAACGGTTGCTTGTAAACCTTGACTGTCTTCAACTTTCCTTCAAATTTTTGATGTTCTGCTTGTTAATGATGATATGTTTCTATGGACCTGTTGTTGTCGAGAGAATGATGCCAACTGCAAACAAGACTACAAGATATAATTAAAAATTCTGATGGCACCCTCATGATTGATAGAAATAGCACTCAAGAGATCAAAAAATAGTGCTGAAATTGGTGCGAGGTTAAGTAGCTCATCATTCTACGTGGAATTTATACTGATAAAACACTCTAAACAGACAATTTAGACAGGTACAAACAATTGCAGGTATGGTGCCTCATTCATTGGTATTGAATGATCAATTCTCCTAATATTGTATTCTTTACCAGCGGTTTAAGTCCATTTTTGTCAGCTCTAGCCTCTCAACAACTAATCTCTCCGAATAAAGTTCTCTAGTACTTCGAAGTTCAGTTATTTCGTTTAGAATTCCGTATGTATACGTAGCTAGAAGTATACTAAGTGACTCTAAAATCTCTAAAAGTTGAAGGTTTTCATGCAAATATGTACAAAAGTTTTAAAATTCTACCTACAAAAGCAAATACTAAAAACTCTATATGCTTAATTACTCCCCCACACTTAAGCTTTACATTGTCCTCAATGTAAATTGATTCCTCCAATGTAAATTCAAGATGGGAAATCCTAACATTATATGGAAAACTAATAAAAATCAAAAGATAAAGATATAAATACAAAACTAATGAGTTGCCTCCCATTTAGCGCTTAGTTTAACGTCTTCATCCCGTCTTGGCATTCCTTGCTACTCTCCTAGAGGGAGTGCATCTACAAAATTGATCTCAACCATGTCAGGTTCAAACGGTTCTTAATAGGCCTTCAAACGATGCCCATTCACTTTAAGCTCCTTCCCTGTTAACAAGCTGATAAGTGCATAATTTATATATTTTAAGTATCATTTCCTTATACTTATTTGCTAGATTTTTTATGAATTATCGTGTGTTAGTATACCTTCATCTTCCTCTTTCAATCAATCAGTTCACAGCGAAGAAGTTTTGTTTTCCAGATACATCTCAGTTAGGGTTCGTATTTCGGCAGAGAGGTAGTTGATGAAGTGGGTTTTTCACGTGTCTGTGATGGCATCAAAGAGCTCGTTGATCAGAGACAGGTGCCTTACAAAGCCGACGGCGAAAGAACGAGGTCATCCGACTTCGTATGAGAAAGTTATGGGCGAAAAGAGAAATTAAGCTTGTCGGTTTCACGGAACCGATAGTTAAACGGATTTTAAATTAAAAATTGCAAAAGGCGCCATTGGTTTTTCTAAGGGCTGCCTAATTATTTGAATATTGTTCAAGGCACCAGTTCATATGCTAAGGGGTACCTTCATCTTCCTCTTTCAAACAATCAGTTCACAGCGATGGATTTTTGTTTTCCTGATAAATCTCAGTTAGGGTTCGTATGTCGACAGAGATGTAGTTGATGCACTGGGTTTCTCACGTGTCTGTGATGGCATCAAAGAGCTCGTTGATCAGAGAATGGTGCCTTACGAAGTCGACGGCGAAAGAACGAGGTCATTTCGACTTCGTATGAGAAAGTTATGGGCGAAAAGAGGAATTAAGTTTGTCGGTTTGACGGAACCGATAGTTAAACGGATTTTGAATTGAAAATTGCTAAAGGCGCCAGTGGTTTTGCTTAGGGATGCCTAATTATTTGAATATTGTTAAAGCACCAGTCCATGTGCTAAGGGGTACCTTCATTTTCCTTTTTCAATCAATTAGTTCACAGCGAGGAAGTTTTGTTTTCCGGAGACATCTCTGTTAGGGTTCGAATGTCGGCAGAGAGGTAGTTGATGCAGTGGGTTTCTCACATGTTTGTGATGGCATCAAAGAGCTCGTTGATCTGAGACTGGTGCCTTACGAAGCCGACGGCGAAAGAACGAGGTCATTCCGACTTCGTATGAAAAAGTTATGGGCGAAAAGAGGAATTAAGCTTCTCGGTTTCACAGGACCGATAGTTAGACGGATTTTGAATTGGAAATTACTAAAGGAGCCAGTGGTTTTGCTAAGGGATGCCTAATTATTTGAATATTGTTCAAGGAACCAGTTCATATGCTAAGGGTTACCTTCATTTTCCTCTTTCAATCAATCAGTTCACAGCGAGAAAGTTTTGTTTTCCGGATACATCTCAGTTAGGGTTCGTATGTCGGCAGAGAGGTAGTTGATGCAGTGGGTTTCTCACGTGTTTGTGATGGCATTAAAGATCTCGTTAATCATAGACTGGTGCCTTACGAAGTCGACGGCGAAAGAACGAGGTCATTCCGACTTCGTATGAGAAAGTTATGGGCGAAAAGAGGAATTAAGCTTGTCGGTTTGACGGAACCGATGATTTTGAATTGAAAATTGCTAAAGGCGCCAGTTGTTTTGCTAAGGGATGCCTAATTATTTGAATATTGTTAAAGGCACCAGTCCATGGGTACCTTCATCTTCCTTTTTCAATCAATCAGTTCACAGCGATGAATTTTTGTTTTCCTGATAAATCTCAGTTAGGGTTCGTATGTCGACAGAGAGGTAGTTGATGCAGTGGGTTTCTCACGTGTCTGTGATGGCATCAAAGAGCTTGTTGATCATAGAATGGTGCCTTACAAAGTCGACGGCGAAAGAACGAGGTCATTCCGACTTCGTATGAGAAAGTTATGGGCGAAAAGAGGAATTAAGCTTGTCGGTTTGACGGAACCTATAGTTAAATGGATTTTGAATTGAAAATTGCTAAAGGCGCCAGTTGTTTTGCTAAGGGCTGCCTAATTATTTGAATATTGTTAAAGGCACCATTCCATGGGTGCCTTCATCTTCCTCTTTCAATCAATTAGTTCACAGCGAGGAAGTTTTGTTTTTCGGATACATTTCAGTTAGGGTTCGTATTTCGGCAAAGAGGTAGTTGATGCAGTGGGTTTCCTACGTGTCTATGATGACATCAAAGAGCTCGTTGATCAGAGAGTGGTGCTTTAAGAAGCTGACGGCGAAAGAATGAGGTCATTCCGACTTCGTATGAGAAAGTTATGTGCGAAAAAAGGAATTAAGCTTGTTGTTTTCACGGAACCGATGGTTAAACGGATTTTGAATTGAAAATTGCTAAAGGCGCCAGTGGTTTTGCTAAGGGCTGCCTAATATTTGAATATTGTTAAAGGCACCAGTTCATGTGCTAAGGGGTACCTT
>JAJJMC010027708.1:0-70892 GCA_023531435.1 Papaver californicum | reverse complement strand
TTAATGCATGTTTTGATGGAACCCAAAAAGGTTTCATCCTATTATGTTCTGTTTGTGCTAATGATTTACTTATTCTGTAACAGGAAGAAAAAAAATCCAGATTCATACAGGTACTCGTTACAACATTTGTGTACAGAGGCACCAAAAATAAAAGCATTGATACAAACTAAAGAAAAACACATAAAGGCACTTGTTGCATGTCCATTCTGGCGTTTCTTCAAACCGTTCTTCGATGGTACCCTTCAAGCAGAAAAATTAAAGAAAACGACAAGAGCAGTTCAGATGATATAAGGGTCATTTTATAGAAGTGTCAAGGGTGATAAACCAGATTGTTTCAAATTGATGAGAGCAAGGAATATGATACTACGGACAACACCTGAACAGTTCGTTGTCATCTTTGGTCTACAAATGATGAAGAATGTAGATATACACCAAGATGTTGAGCTGAAGAAAAAGGTGAACATGTTTCAACTTGAGTATTTTAAAGGAGCTAAGAAGATGAGGAAAACTGATATTGTCAGAGCTATGATGAAAACAACAGCAGATGAAACCAAAGATGAAGACTTCGTCAAGTTATTCATACTCTATGTCTTGGTTTCGATATTTGTCACAAACAAAAGTGGGCAGAATCTGACATCAAAATACTTGTACCAAGTATTTGAGATGAATAAAGTGTGTTGGCCTGATGTTTTGCATGAAAATCTATTTGAGTCTATAATTAAAGCTGAAGAAGTTGATGATGTATCAGGTTGCGTCATTTACCCACTGGTAAGTTAATTTTTGTTTTTTTTATTCATAAAATGTTTGTTTTTTATTTTTCTCGAGTTTGATTACTAATTTAAATGTTGAATTGTGTATTGTTTTTTACAGTATTGGTTTGCTGAGATGACAAACATCACTTTGAGACAAGATGGGAACGAAATGTACGCAAGTTTCGCTAGATGGAACCTTGATGAAATAAGCAAGAAAGTGGTGAATAATTTTGATGATCTCTGCAATAAACCATAAATTTTCTCCAAGGTAAAAGCAACAACAGTTCTTGTTTGTTTATAATTTTTAATGTCTGCACCTTATTCAAGATGAAAAAGCAAAACTATGGAACCAAAAAAGGTTTCGTAGTTTATTTAATACCAACTTATTAATCATAACTTTTCTTGTATTCCACAAATAAATGTGGGTTACCGTTAGGGATCCTTCATGTTAGAATATAATGAACAAGAAATACGCTTGGTCCAGCGTATAGAGGAAGAGGAAATTCAGTTTGAAGAGTACATAGATGGTGAAGGAAATGAAGAGGAAAATGCAGATGTTGGTGGTGAAACAAATGAAGAGGATAATGAGATGGTTGGTGAAAGAAATGAAGATATTGGTTCTGAAAGAAATGAAGAGATGGTTGGTGAAAGAAATGAAGGTATTGGTTGTGAAAAAAATGAAGAGACTATTGGTGATAGAAATGAAGTGAGTGTTGAAACTGGAAATGAAGATACCATATACAAGGAAAAATATAAGTGGGCAAGAATTTTGATTGACAAGCTTACAAGCGTTGCTAACAATGGGCTTTCAGAAGAAGATCAATCAATTCTCGCAAAATATGATGCTGAAGATAAGTTAGAACTAGAACCAGTGAGGAAGACTTATGTGAGAAAGAAACGTAAGCGAGATGAAGCAGAAACAATTTCATACACTAAACAAGATATGGAGGAATTGATAACCAATACTATAAAAATTGTGGATGCAATGGTAGAACAAGATGATGTGAATATTGAGGTTGAAGTAGATAGAGAACAAAAGTCTGACAATGATGAGGTGATAATTTACTATACTTTGTTTTGTTTTGATTTGATTGTTGTCATTGAATCTAATTTTTCTGAAATCAATAAATATTGCAGGTAATAAATATGTTTGAAGAAACAGAACAACATGATGCACTGGAACCTGAAAAGGTTTCATCTCATGAAGAAGTTCAGGATCAACATGACGCATTGGAACCTGAAGAGGTTTCAGCTCATGAAGAAGTCCAGGAGCAGAATGATGCAGTGGAACCTGAAAAGGTTTCAGCTAATGAAGAAGCTCTGATCCAACATGATGCAGTGGAACCTGAAAAGGTTTGTGGATGCAGTGGTTGTTTGTTCATGAAATAGAGGTTGAAACTAATAAAAATGTTACGTGAAAAGGTTTCAGCTCATGAAGAAGTTCAGGATCAACATGACGCAGTGGAACCTGAAGAGGTTTCAGCTCATGAAGAAGTCCAGGAGCAGAATGATGCAGTGGAACCTGAAAAGGTTTCATCTCATGAAGATGTTCAGGAGCAACATGACGCAGTAGAACCTGAAGAGGATTCAGCTCATGAAGTTCAGATTGAAGAGATTTCGGAGTTAACTCCAAACACAATTGAAGATTTGGAGGTGGCTGAGAAGGTAAAATCTGAAATCAAAGGGAAGCAAGCCAAGGACAGTATAATGGAAGAAGTTTCGGAGTTAACTCTGAACACAATTGAAGATACAAAAGTGGATGAACAAATTGAATCTTCTTTGACGAAGAGTAACTTGAGGAATGCAATAGAAGAAGTTTCTGAATTGACTCCAGACACTATAGAAGATATCAGAGTCGCTGAGAGAGTAGAACTGGAAGCGAAGAAAAGTTCTTCATCAAATCCAGAGACACAAATTGAAGTGTCAACTCAAAGCCAAGGTTCAATTGATGAAACTATTCTTCAGCAAATGGAAGACGAGTATGCAACCAACACTTCTACATCAAAGCCAAGTAGTAAAGGCATGTGCTACTACTCTGTTGTAAACATGGCAAATGATGTAATTGCTTTAGAAGATGATATGCATCATTTCAAGTTGGGATTGAAGGAAACTGACAGTGAGAAAGAAGATGGTGAAGACATCAGTCCCGACAAAAAATTGAGTAACATAATCTCAAGGATGAGAGAAAACAAAAGGAGAATGCAAGTACCTGTCAAGATGTAGGATTATACACCTGGAGATGCTAAGAATAAGAAAAGAAAAAAGACTCGGTGTGTGAGCAAAAATCAAAAGAAAAAGTTAGAGAAAAAACAAAAAGAGAAAAGGGAAGACAAGTTGAAAGTAGTGGACAACTTACAAATTATGCAACTGCTGGATTCAAATGAAAAACAAATTGTGTGCAGATATTTTAAAATGCAAAATGAAAGGTAAGTGGCATTCATACCATTAAGTTTTTTGGTTAAATAATTTAAGTGTTTTAGTTTCTTTTATTATTCTTAAATATTAATTTGTGTATCAACAATATAACAACAGTGACATGGCTTGGGAGAAGGACGATATACATGAAAAAATATGAACACCTTGATAACAAAAGGTGACATAGAATGAGATATGATTGAGTTCTACATGCTCAAATTGCAAAAAAAAACATAGCAAAGAACATCAAGAAATCAGATGGCAATCCTAAGTACAAAAGGGCTGTTTTCCTAAGCACATATGTCTATGTAAGTTTCATTTAACTTATCTTATACAAGTGTCTTTCTGAAAACAATGAAACCAATTTTGGTTTCATCAAAATAAGGTTTCATCTGTTTCAATTACATTTTTCAGTAAAAAAAAAGGTTTCACTGATTTTCAACAATGCACTCATTTTGATTTTTTATTGAATTTCAAACAATGCACTCAATCAGTAAAAGTTACCACACTGCGATGGAAGCTTTCATTGATAAAATGGATTACACTCCAGAATATGTCTTCGTTCCAATCATAACAAAGCTAAGTGAAAAGACATATCACTGGACATTGTTAGTCTTTGATAATGAGACTGGAGAATTCTCTCACTACAACTCAATGGCCTCCACTGAAGATGAATGCAAAAAAAATGCTGAAAGCATGAAGGAAAGAATGGTGTCAGCATTCAGAAAACATGTATCAAAGCTCTGCCTGGACCCATCAAGTTAAACAAAAGAATTTATTTTGAACACCCCTTTCTGCTGTCAACAAGATATGTAAGTACTTTTAAAAGAAATTGTGATATCTTCATTTCAATCCTTTTCTGTATTTATCAATTTAAAGATATTGTTTTGTTAATTTCAGGAATGATTGCGGACTTCATGTTTGCTATTTCATGAAGAGCCTTTTGAAAGGAAAATTTTCATCCGAAGAGCACATAAACACAAAAGGTGCAAAGTATGAGGCCAAAGTTGGCATGCAAGATACTCTTTGACAAAGTTGAAGACTAATACTCCTTTACAAAGTTGCAACTTAAAGTGGAACCTCATGGTGGTTGTCTGTTCATGGAAGAGAGGTTGAAACTAAGAACAATGTTAATCAATTAGTTTCTAATAAAAGTAAAAATGGTTGTCCGTAAAAACATCTTATTCAATGTTAATCAGTCTTTTGATCAATCACTACTCTTAAGTTATAAAATTTGTTATGATATTTTTCTCTTACTCAAGGATGAAAATCTTTTTGCATGATTTGTTTCATCTTATTACAGTATGATTTTTGAGAAATGTTAATCAATATTTTCTATTTCATGTTATTACAGATGAAAAAAAAAACTATGAAACCAAAAAGGGTTTCATCATTTGTTTTTATTTCATCTTACTACAGATGAAAAAAACGATGAAACCAAAAAAGGTTTCATCATTTACTTTTGTTTCATCTTATTCCAGAAGAAAACAAACTATGAAACCAAAAAAGGTTCCATCATTTGTTTTATTTCATCTTATTCCAGATGAAAAAAAACGATGAAACCAAAAAGGGTTCCATCAACTTAGAGGTGTTTCATCTTATTTCAGATGAAAAAACACGATGAAACCAAAAAAGGTTTCATCATTTTAGAGATAAAAAAAACATATGCTACATATGACAAAACTATGAAACCTATTTTGGTTCCAACAAATTATAAAAATTATGTAACTCTGAAAAACTTAATCTAAAAAAATAAAAAAACATGAAAGATCTAGAGCAAAATGAAATTTTAATTGTAAACAATATAGAAAAAAGAATAATAAAAATATGAAGATTGAAACATATAGTAGTCTAAACAAAAAATTAAAAAATTAAAAAGTCAATGAATTGTTGTCAAAATAAATTCACATCTGCCGCGCAGGGCCTGTCCTTCGGTTATGGGTACTCAAAACATGGCAGCTACCACAAGTTCTCATCTTCTTATTAAGAACTGAACCTGCATTAGGAATTCTATTCTTCTTCCTTGGACGACCAGGTTGTGGTAGAGCATCAGGACCAAGAACAAGAGATTTTGGAGACACAACCGTAGGCTTTTCAATTGTGGGAACATGATTGATTGGTCTTGCATAGAATTCACGGTAGAACTTTACTGTAAAATAGAATTCAACATACTTATACGGGTCTTCTTGATTTAACATGATACAACGGATAGCGTGGGCACAAGGAAAACCGTTGATGCGCCAGCGGTTGCAAGAACATGTTCTTCTTTCCAAATCGACCTTTTGTGTTAATGTAGAATGAACTTCAAACACATATTGTGACGACTTGGTGACAGTGTATTCACAACCGTGCATCTTGTTGTTGTACAACTCAGTTTCAAACTCTGGACACAAATTTTCTCGCCACTTCAATAATGTTGCACATTCCTCACGACGTACACACATTTGATTCATAAGCTTTACTCTGATCTCATCAACCATAATGGCTATAAGCTTCTCTAGCTATTCAACGATCCAACTATTGAAACTCTCAGCAATATTATAACACAACCTACCATAACGACGACCCGGGAAATAAACACTTGCCCATTTATCAATCGAAGCTCTACGCAGATAATCTTGTAACTTCTGATTTTTGACCTGCAACAAATTCTCCCAGTTCTCTGAAAATTTTATATGTGTATTAGCATACACACATTTTTCAAACAACCCAAGCACATAATTGTTATAAACCTTACTGGACTTCGGCAAGTATGTATTGATATTGTTCTTCATATGCCAATAACACCAACCATGAGCAGCATCAGAGAATACATCAGGGATTTGATTCACCAAACCAGTAACTCGATCACTAACAAAAGTAAGATTTTTGCGCATAGGAGAAAGTACTTTCTTCAAATTCTCCAAAAACCATTTCCAGTTGGCGTCATTCTCCAAAGAAACAACAGCATAAGCAAAAGGACAGATTTCTAAAAAACAGAACAGAAAAAAAAATGTCTCAGCATAAAAAAAAAATGAAACCGAAAAAGGTTTCATCCGTTTAAACTACATTTTTTTGTAGAAAAAATGTCTCAGCATATAAAAAACAATGAAACCAAATAAGGTTTCATACATATCAATTATATTTTTCTGTAAAAAAAATAGGTTTCGCTGATTTTCAATCTGGTTTCATCGGTTTGTAGCATGATGTTAGGTTTCATTTGTATAGGATTAAATAACAAACATGTTTATCAACTAAGAAACAAAAAAGAATGTTTAAGAAAATTATCGTCATTCCCAGTTAGACCTGTTGGTGTCATGATATGACCAAGGTATTTGCTCTTCAAATGGGCTGTATCAAGGAATAACAAAGGACGACAGTAATTGAATCCACGAATGCATGCTCCGAAACAGATAAACAATCTCTGAAATTTTTGAGTCCCATTTTCAACTTCCAAAACAACACGAGATCCAGGATTGGTTTCAATCAATTTGTTGGTATACCATTTCAAGTGCATAAATGATTTCTCGTTCTCTCCCCATGTAATATTCAATGCATGCCTCTTCCCTGCATATGCATAATAACGACTAATGTCAAAGTCGTACTCTATTGTAAACTGATTCATAATATCCTTTGTCTTCTTCTTTGGATTCTGTTTAATCTCTTCAAGAATCAAGCTACTAATAAGTTTCTTCGACAAATGTGGTCTGTTTACAACTCCACCACAACAAGTATGCTTCTTATTTAACTCCTTGATAATAAAAGGACTACCTTCAACACCATCAATAGAAACAACATATATATGCCATTCACATTTATCTTCTTCCTTCTTAGAACAACATGCACCAATCCTCAACTTCTCATTCCTTGTCATCTTAAATGAATACCCAGATACTGCATGATATTTCAATAAATCAGAACGAATTTGTTGAACACCTCTATTAAACACCTGATTGACACCCTGAAAAAGGCAAAACCAATGCGCAGACTTCAACGGTTCTTTAACTTTATTACGGACATCATAATCAACTAAATTTGTAAGTACGGCATGCTCAAAAGGTATAATTCCTAATTTTCGTGGTTGATCAAAAGATATAATTCCTAAACTCCGTGGCTGCTCATATGGTATGATTCCTGAAATTTTTGAACTACAACTAGAGGACTCATCTCTATGCCTTACATGTAAATCAAGAGATGGAAGCTTATTAAATAAAGTAAATAAAGTAAATAAAGCAACCGATTGGAGATCAAAATCAGAACTGATAACCTTTTGCTGATCACAAACTATGTGGAAAATTTCAATAGAAAGATAAGAGAATTGACACCAACTTGAACATATACTACTCTTCAAATCACAAACAGATGCTTGTAGACCAATACGAAAAGATAATGTATCATCTTTGTGAAATATAACAGCGAGAACAGATTCCATAACCTACAGAAAAAAGTATGAAACCGAAATAAGTTTCACTATATGTGAATATAAACAACAACAAACAACAAAATTTGAATATTGACATCAACAAAATAGCAAAAATATGATTCCGTAACCTACAGGAAAAGGTATGAAACCAAAATAAGTTTCACTGTATGTGTATATAAATAAACAACACCAACAAAAATTGAAAATTAACATCAACAACATAACAAAAATGTGATTTCATAACCTACAGGCAAAATTATGAAACCAAAATAAGTTTCACTGTATGTGTATATAAACAGCAACACCAACAAAAATTGAAAACTAACATCAACAACATACAAAAATGTGATTCCAATAATATACATAAAAAAAGTATGAAACCAAAAACGGTTTCACTGAATGTGAATATAAACAACAATACCAACAACAACATTTGAAAATTAACATCAAAAACATAACAAATTCTGATTCCAATTATATACAGGAAAAAGTATGAAACCAAAAACGGTTTCACTGTATGTGAACATAAACAACAACACCAACAACAACATTTGAAAATTAACATCAAAAACATAACAAGGTAACATCATATTCCAATTATATACAAAGAAAATGTATGAAACCAAAAACGGTTTCACTGTATGTGAATATAAACAACAACACCAACAAAATTTGAAATTAACATAAAAAACATAACAAAATTCTGATTCCAGTTATATACAGGAAAAAGTATGAAACCAAAAACGGTTTCACTGTATGTGAATATAAACAACAACACCACCAACAACGTTTGAAAGTTGGATTTCAGTTTCAGAGGAATGATTGAACTAATACAAAAGCTTGAACAAAGTGATAATATGATCAAATAACAACTGAAAAATAAAGTAAGAATCATCAAAACTGAAAATACAGTAATAATCATGAAAACACACAAAAAAAAAAGTTACAGGTCCTGTTCTTCACTTGAACAGAAAGGAACACAATTTTGAGTTCGGTTAATCGAAAATTTGATAATCAAATAACAACCAAAATCAAAAAATCAAAAACTAAAACTTACCTGATGAAATACAACTGAAGTTAGAAGACGAAAAAGAGAGTAATGTTCGAGAATCACTTAAACAAATACGAACTCGGTCCTTCAAATCAATAATGGATTTGAAACTGTTTGAGATGAATCGGAGAAGATAGAATTTATGTTCGTAATTGAAGCTAGAATTTATGTTCTTCAATTAAGCAGAACCAACAACGAACTCAAATCTTCACTTACACAACAAAATTTGAAACATAAACTCAAACCTTCAATTAAACAGGAACAAAAACGAACACAAATCTTCAATTAAATTTCATGAATCAGATTTGGAGAAGAAATTATTTGTTGAAACCCTAGCCGAATTTAGAGAAGATGTGCTTCGGTTCTTCAGAAAATCAGATTTGTAACAGAATTCTTCTCTCATACGAAGATTATGTTTTAAGATTTTGTTTCCATTTAAAAGTTATAGATTATATAGGAAGGGAAATTTGGGTATATAGAAAATAATTAAAATCTAAATTTAATTAGTATTATGTGAAATGGGGTTTTTGTCTTATTTTTAATGAAAATAGTTTTTCTTTACAAAAGATAATATGAGAGTTTTTTTTTTGCTTGGTAAGTTTGTTCACCTTGGTTTTTTATACCAAGTTTTGTATTTGTAATACAATCAGCTAAATATGTAGTTTGGCCTGCTTCAAATTCTGGTTTACCAACTGTTAAATCTATTTACAATTATCCGACTCGTGTTACTTCTACAAATGTATTTCTTTAGAAATAACTTTGGCACTCAAATTGTTCTTAAAAGATTAAACTATTTTTATGGTTTCTGGCGCATAAAAAATTCTTGGTTAGAGGACGCTTATTAAAAATTAGTTTAGATATAAACCATTTTTGTCCTCTTTGTCATCTGCATGACGAGACTTTGGATCATTTGTTTGTACACTGCCCTGTGTCTGCACAGGTTTGGATGAAGATTCAGTATTCTCGGAATGTTATTTTACCCATAATAGCATATTATTACTGGAACTGTTCAAGCTTTTCTTATCTCGGTTATTACGGATGATTTGCCATGGTGTATCTTTTTCCCTTATATTTTCTGGAATATTTGGATTGCTCTTAATAATGTGGTATTTAATCATTGTTCTTTTGATGTTTTTCATGTTTTACATTTAGCTTATACTCAAGCTCGTGAATATTGGGTTATCGTTGAACTTTCTAAGAATAAAATTAAGAATGCACTTGATAAACATTTAGTTTTTCTTCCTTGGAAAACTCCTCCTTAACCTTATCTAAAACTTAACTGTGATGGGGCCTCATCTTATCACTCTTTGTTTGCAGATGCAAGAGAAGTAATTCGTGATAACTCTGGGTATTTTGTAGCAGATTTGGCTCATCATCTCTATGAAAATTCCCCAAATATGGCTGAACTTTGGGTTATTCGTGATGGCCACCTTCTAGCTTTAAGTTTGCAGATCTCACATATTCATTGTAGAAAGTGACTCTTCTTCTATTTTTTTTTTAATGCGACAGTTTCTCCTCCTTGGTATCTACAGGGACTTCAACTCAATATTTTAGCTCTCTTGAAGTCCTTTCAAGATGTAATTTTTGTTCATAGTCTTAGGGAAACCAATATGGTTGATGATGTACTCTCTAAAAAGGCTTTAAATCCTTTTGTTTGTCATGAATGGATTACTCATCCTCCTCCTTATATTCTTTATATTCCTTATATTTTGACACTTTTTTGTAATGATCTTATGGGGATGGCTTTGCACCGTGTTGTCAAAGCTACCTAGTTTCTTGTCTATAAAATTTTGGTTATAAAAAAAAATCAACTAAATGGTTTGCATTTCTACGGGCATAAGAGCAAGTCCATAAACTATAGTACGAAAAATATTAAAAGCATCATTAATTAAACTAAACGCTAGTAGGTAACCCGTGCTACGCACCGGGACTAATGTAAATTATTGATTTGGTGTGGCGGGGGTTTGTCCCGCCTCGTCGGCCAAATGCTTTTGAACATCCTAAAAAAATCGATTAATATGATTATTTTATGGGTAGAAAAAATTGATATCCTTTAACAGTCTCATTATGGTATATGTGTGCAGTTCAAAAAGACTTGGATATCGCGAAAGTATGAATGAAATTTTAAGTTACATGCCAAATAATTTTTTTTGTTAGAAATGCTTAAACCACAATGAAATATCAATTCGAGATACATATGTTTAAAAAATTAAAATTTTGAATACGTATAGATTACAAAGGATTGCAGGACACTTGGCTTGCAGCGTCATCTGCTTTAACATCATTATTCTGCACTGTGGAAAAAAGTAAATGATGTCAACTATTGTAATAGAACTATTTTTATGATACATTTCAGGATAACATAGAAACTCAAGTCCAGCGTAATAATTATGTTGACCAACACTAAAGATATTCATAATAATTATCTTTTCCGATAAAAAAAAAGAACACCAAAGATATTCTTATGATCATTAGTATAAACATAAATTTAGCACATACTATAATTCACAAACTGCAACAAGGTAAACAGAAATCTGTTAGACAGATCCATGAACACCTCAAAGAAAAGGAAAAAAATAAAAGAGGGAATAGTTACAGTTATGGCACCGTCAAATAGGTTTTCAAAATTGATCTTCAATGCTCTTGCCAATTTGGCCCGAAATCTTATAAGCTGGTAAATTAACTAGAATCAGATATCAAATTTGACATTAAATTAGCTTTGACGTTATCTTACCTGATTTATAGTACTACTCATATATACCATCACCTTAAATATCTTGCTTGGTATCAACAATTCAACATCTTCTTGTTGGTTGTAAGGTGTAACATTGATTTCAAAATTCACGTATAAGCAAAGTCAGTTTTAATTGACTCTTTCCAGCAGATATGGTTGTTCGAAATTAGATAAGAATGGTCAAAGTAGAAAAAACAAACTAGAAGTAAGAATGAAGCCATGTTATCGAAGCAGTTCTCCAGGATACAAATAAGACTTGTGAAAATCAAATGCACGACTGCAAACTTCAACGGTGCAGCATCTTACATCCATCAGTTACTCGTATCATGTTATACAAATCAAAATACATTCATTTAAGTCGAATGAAACAAATATCTAATTATGGACGACGCACACAGAGAAAATCACACACATGTTATTCAACAATCCAATCACAACATGTCCATGTACAAAATTGAGTAATGCAGCGAAGGACTCATATAACACAACAAACGTCTACCATGTGCATAAACAACCAACAATCTATGAAAAGAAAGCTTCTTACCTGATCATATAGGTTAGGTCTCTCTGCATCTCGATCATTATCGTGTGAAGTTTTCAGCAGATGAGACGACCAAAAATTACCACACTCCATGTTCACTACCTAAAGAATCAAAGCTCAAAATATAAAAACTATGCAAACTATCACATATTCTCTAATAAAGTAGGCAGTGAGTTATATATCTCAGAGATCACCAAAAATACCATACCTCCTAAATTTTAAAAGCAGGCCTTGAGACTTGATTATTGCATCTGTTCACTCCACATAGCATTCGTACCAGTTCCAATTATCACTGCTGCTACAATATCTTCGTCATGAAAATGCTCAAGGGCTAATGTTCCCACAATAATCGAAATAGGGGCGATTGCCAGTCTGAGAGGTTATGCAGTTCGTGAAGCTTAAGCACTCTTATTATGTTGATAGAAAAGTCCTACAAAAAGATATTAGAAAATACCTATTGCTAAGCATGAAACCGGTCTTACACACCTAATTATTCATTTCAAGAATGATTTATTGGTTTGTTTATGTCATTACTCATTTAGTTTAAGTTTCAATTGCTCATACAGTTGTGCTAATGTGTTGTCTGGGAATTTAAGTCAACTACCATTCCCTGATTATTAAAAAAAATGTTAAAAGCCTGCAAAACATGTCTCATGGTACCTGATTGTGCCTTTCTAATATGCTAATGTGTTGTCTTTGTTTTCTCTGCTTTCTCATGTATCATTCTGACTGTGCCTTCAGAATCGAACATCACTCGTTGCTGACCAGGTAGGAGCACTGCTAATCTAATTATCGATGGGTGCTCTTTGTGTAATATGTTGCCCAATAGAGACCAACAACCTTCCGGTGGACCAATATATCGAGCATCCACATACTGTTTGATCTCATCATTTCCGCGAGCCATCATTGTTGCCCGGTCGTGATCCATGTAGTTGTATTTGTGAAAATATTTTACTGCCCAAACAATCGCACAGACCTCCGCATTGATGTGGCAGTCAAATTTTCGTGAAAGATATGGGTTGTACAGGACCACTGAAATAATGATAGTGCAAGCAGCCAAGAAAGCATTCAAATGGCCAACTGATTTGGGAATCAAAGTTCAATTCGAGTCTGACTCTTTCCAAACGATAAAGCTTATAAAAAGAACACATGCTAAGAGGATAAACAAGAGAGATCTATAAGTTCGCAATCAGAAAAAAAAAATTTAAAATTGACATATGAAGGACTATTAGTAGACGGTTACCTAGCTTTAAATTTAGCTATGATTAATCTAACTCTTATAGATTGTTAGTGTTGATGTAACTACTAATATGACCATTGTCACAAGTAATGTTAATGTTAGCAGTGGTAATAGTAATAGAATCTAACAACTTTTCGAGAGGCCTTTAGAGGAATACACTATGAGTAGTTGTTTTTCAACTTTTTGAAGCAAAACAATAATCAGAAATCGGATTGGAAACCAAAATTTTATAATAGTAAAAAAGTTTATTTTTATATATTTCTGATTTTTAGGATTGATTTCTACTTCTAGCGTCCAAACACCCCCCAAACACCTTGTTAACCTCTAATTTGGCTAGAGTGCCGCTGGACTTCAGCCCTAGTCAGTTGATGTAGTTTGTCTGTGACTATGTGGGTTTCTTCCTTCTTTTCGTATATATATATATTCTGTATATAAATAAGAATCCGTGTTAATAGTAGATCACATATGTAAAAAATGGTTTCTTCTCTCGCATCCTCCCGCAGATTCAGTTCTAAAATTTCTTCTTCTTCATTTTCTAGTTATCTAGTCTCTCAACAACACATTAATTCTCCCAATTTCATATCACCAAACTTTGATGCTGATCAAAAACTCCTCATCCCTTTTTCCTCTACCAATTCAATCACACCATTCTCAGATTCATCAACCATCTTTTCTAGATTTCTCGGCTTAACTCAGCGAAAACCATTAAACCCTAACCATACTTTCATCAGATCTTACTCAAGTTCTGCATCTAAGTTCCATTCTTCAGAAAAATTGCTCAAGATTCCCACTCTTTGTAATCCTATTTTGCTCTTAAGTGAAACTCTTAGAAACTCTAACCCTAGATTATTCTCAACTTCCAATGAGTCTGTTTCTGATAAACCCCAAACATCTATAGCTGATGAATCCAAAAACCCTAATGAAACCCGTGAATTCAAACATCAAGAGATCGAAGGACCTACAGTGGAACGTGATGTATCAAATCTAGCTAATGAAACCCGACAAGTTTTACAAGCAACTATGAAGAACATGTTCAAGTTTAGTAGAGCTTTAGCTCTTCTTGGTCTGGTTCATCTAGGTTATGGAGCTTGGATTTCTTACGCTACTGAGGCTTCTCCATTTGCAGCGGTTTCATTCCAGAGTATTTCAGCTTTTGCATTTCCATTTTCCTTGGCGTTTCTTTTGAGAAATTCATTAAATCATATGGCGTTCTACAAGAAGATGGAGGAAATGGGAAGGTTACAGGTTCTAACTCTAAATCTTCAAATTCTTAAGAATTTTAATCTCTTATTTGTTAGGATACATGGGATTTCACTCTTTTGTTCATTTGGGTTGTTGGCTGGATTGTCATATACTGTATTGATAAAATGATTGTGTTTCATTGAGTATCTGTTTGGTGATTGTTTTCTTTTTAGTCAGAGAGTTTTTCTAGGTCCAAATTGTTATCAGGTGGTACCAATCAATTACTTGTTATAGCTTGTTAGAGTGCATTTCAATAAAAATGTTTTGAGTTCTTCTTTTACTTCTGTAGACCACCAACATTGCTTCATTTGCAACAAATTATGGACAAGAAAGTGAAAGTCTAATTGACATTATTGATTGTGTGTTCATATTCACAAGTTAAAAATCGCATACCTAATTCCAATTAGTTGGGCATTAGTGATGTACGTATGAAGTTCTAAATGAGGCCTTGTGCTTGGCAATATAATTGGGAATCTAGACTTTAGATTTGTTGTTATTGGGGTTGTTTCCTATTAAATTGTCAAAAGATGCAAGAGAAAATCCTTAGTTTACTTTATTACTAGTTTGTTTCTGTTACAAACTTATTTTTCGTAATTCTCAGATATTGGTTTGCCGGTTCTCAGATATTGGTTTGCTGATTTCGACGCTAGTCCATGCAAGTACAAAATAGTAAGTATGATCAATATATCAGGTAGTTGTCATTTGATTAAAACCTACATGAATACATGTAAAAGTATGCAGAATGGAAGTGTTTCTGAGTACTAGTATTATAAGAAAAACCACAATAAAGTAAAGAAAAACCACTTCATGGATTTAAACAGTACTGTATATTACATGTATGCCGGTTTTTTTTTTTTTTTGAGACGGTACTCGCAAAAGAGAAGATATCAGATTCAATCAGTATCAGCTGCCACCACCTAAATTTTGTGCTGTCATGAGGCTTTTCGTCAACCATATTGCTGTTTCTCTTGATGAAACTACTTCTTCCCCAAATGGTCTCAGCACACCAGCAAGTTCTTCTAGCCTATCCTGTTGAAGCAATCGTGCACATAGCTCAAGCAAAGACTCGAGAGCATTTGCCCTTTGCTCTAAGGAGCCAGGGCTTTCACACTCTGCTTCCTTCTTATCACCATTTAGGTCACAGTCACCCTTTCCTACTTTATAAGTATCATCCTTCCTAGTTTTCTCTGGAGAGCAGCGTGTCAAAGTATCTTGTCTCATTTCATCTTCACCGTGGGGTAGTGTATCTGATGATGCGCGGTCTGTTGATCTCCCTACCGAATGCACATCAGACTCTTCTGATTTCAGAAAATCACAAGTTGGTTTTCCAATATACTCACGGATAATGATCGGCTTAGTTAGCGTTGACACACTATGTTTCTGGCGTCCGCAGGAACAGACTGTATCTTTGGTAAGCGTTCCCATTTTCTGGTGAAACCCTGGGATGTTAGCAGAATCTCCTGTGTTGTCCTGACTCTCAACCACTAGGGCAGCTTTTTGGTCCGAGACTTCCCCTATAGTCATTCTTTCTGTTGAATTTGTTACGGTGCAGTCCTCTTGATTTACAGCTTCGGTGTGAGTCATGGATCTGTTTTTAGAGGCAGCTCCAATATTGGTACTTCCATTATGTTGGAGGCAGTTTGTATTTATGCGCCTGTCTGCATCTGGAAGAATGACTTCGTCATTTGTACGTTCGCTTCTAGAATTGAAGTTGACGTCAGCTACTTGGTGGTCACAGCTTGTGGGATCCACTTTTTTTGTCTCAACTTTTTCAAACTTGCAATTAGAGAAGGTTACTTTGCCATGGGAGAGCGAACTCCTTGACGCTGAACCTGTTACAATGCAGTTTGTACCAACATTTTCTAGACCTCTTGTTGCATCCAATGCGGTTTCCTGGCCGCTGTTTTCTTTTCCATTGATAGATTTTCTAGAGCATTGGTTGCATTTTGCCTTTTCAGTCGAGTAGTTTACAGACTTTATGGGGAGAAAGACAGGAGACAGATTGGTGCATTTAGCAAGGTATGGTTGTAAATGGGGATGCCTTAATAGTTCTGCAGCCTAAATTGTAGGGGAAAAAAAGGAGTGGGTTAAAAGGCGACATTGTAGAACAGACAAAGGGCTTGTGCTGGGATGTATTTTTGATACTTACTGTTGGCCTATGTTCTGGGCTCTTTCTTAGCATGCTCTTGATCAACCTTTTCCTGTAACACAGATTTAGAAACTTTTTGTTAGGTTTATAGTAAGTATCATAACATTAGATTTCCTGCTGGGTCTATACATTATGAAATTAGTTTAGCATAAAGAAGTGGTGGAACCCCATTTTAGAAGACTGGAAAACTTACAAATCAGAGGAATAAACGGTGGGTAGTGGTGAAATGGAGGATCTGTTTATCTTGCTTATCAGTCCAGCCATATCCTGTTTGATGAAGTTATGTTAAGACTTGGTATGTCAACGTCACTTTAAATTTGTAAGGTTTGGAACTTGAAATAAACTAGAAAATAGGGCAAAACTAAGACTTACTGGAGCTCTGAAGGCAGGTTGATGTGCAGCAATTTCAAACATGCAACAACCTGCTTAGTTGGCAAGATTTCCTCTGTTAGGAAGACTATAATAATAGAATTTATTTAGCTTAATATTTTAAAAGCATACACCAGGCTTTGCTTCACCTAAAGACCAGATATCTGATTTGTAGCCATAAGGAATATCTGCGAGGAGCTCAGGGCACATGTAATTGGGAGTTCCAACGATCTACATAAGATATGAAGTACAGATGAAATTGTCAATTATGTAGTTAAGACTGCAAGAAATAAATAATCCAAACTGAAAGATTGTGTTTCACATTTATATCTAATCAGGGACATGTTGGTTTAAAATCTGAGAATACAAGGTGAAACGGATGCTGTTTTCATACAAAAAGTTGAATTGTCAGTGATATAATACAAAAGTTGGATTGTAGAGTTTAAACATCATGTCAACTTGTTTTGGTATAAGATGCGTCTAACAGTGATTGGGAAATACACAGATCAGTTTATTTCCTTGGTTTTATACAAATACGGTAGAGTTTTGAGACCTGCTTGGAGTTGTTTTTTTTCTTCTTATTACAGTTAATGTCCAAGTCTATACTTATGCGTTGGTTCTTAGAAAGACGAAGGAAAATCTTAGCATCTTACCGAGTAAGGTCATCTTTATTGAGTAATTTTGCTAGTCCAAAATCACCTGTACATCCAATGTAGGAGAAAAAACACCTATTAGATGGCAATAGATTTGAAACCAAATTGGATGCAGGAAAGAGTATCTGTTGCTTTATGACATAGCTGGACAATCATATGCGGAGAAGACCACTTTACCAAGCCTGATGTCATTGTCCTTCGTTAGGAATATGTTTGAGCACTACAGCATACAAATCGACTTCTGTTAAAATGGGGAGAAATAGCTCCTTTGACTGATGTTCTTAATCAAACAGATGCATATACCTTAAGATCCCTGTGGAGAACACGTTTTGAGTGCAAGTAGTCCACGGCTAACAACAACTGGGTCAGCCATTTGCAGAGCTTCTGAGGGAACCCAAAAAATAAGGAAACACACACATTAGGCGCAGACAGATAAACACATGTATCACAGAGAATAACTCGAATTTGTCATGGAGTTTAGATAGTTGTCTGGTTATCTTTTTTTTTCGTCTCTTCGTTTTTGTATTACCTTTTCTGGAACAAATGCTCCTCTGGCCTTCTTTATAGCCTCAGCCCTATAATATTGTAAAAATTTGGATCACTTCCCGTTATGTTATGCTTATGAAAAAAAGAGAGGAAATATTTCAACAACAGAGATTACGGGATAACTCCTTACATATCACCTCCTTCGCAGAAGCTTGTTACAATGCAAACACAACATTCCTGGAGAAGTAAGATATATAAGTTTTATTAGCTTAGAATTAGTGCAGCAAATTTTGGTATTGATATTGTTCCTGTAAGTTAACAGTTAAGACTGCAACCTTTTCCACCCAAGCATCCTTGTACCCTACAATATATGGATTATTTAGCTTTGCCATCAAGTTCATCTGCCACAAGTTTAGGATTTAGAAATAAGAAAGAAAAAAACAAAAAAAAACCCAAAAGACAATTGCAACATTGTCTAACTTATGTCACTGCTCCACTAGAAGAGCAGCGAGTCTCTTGGAATTTTTATAGAGTAAAGCTCTAGAATGTGACACACCTCCTGGTGTGCTGTGTGCTTGAACTTCTCTGTTTGCTTAGCCAGCTGAATCTTCTTCAAAACATACCTGCCAACCAACGAAGTCAATATAATATGAAAAGTGAATAGAATTCTATTGGTGTAGTTTTTCCTTTGTGTTTTATTTTTCTTATTGATGTTTAGTTTTTATTGCTCCGCATGTGATTGAATCAACCAGAACAGGTTATGGTTGATCTCTAAAGCCATTGGATTGGATTGGAAGGGCCAAAGGAATAATCTTTTTGCACTAGTATGGGCCCAAAATAGTATCTTTATCAGTCGGCAATTTTTACCAACTTGTGTCAAAATCCCTGAGAGTGGGTAGGACTAAGACAACCAGAAAATGAAATAAAATACAAGCAATGTCCTTTTTCTAAACCTTCTGTAACTAACCATATGGAGGAACTGAAGAACAAAATAAACAGATACCACAAAATATGAATTCAGAAAGAAAAAAAAAAACTCAAAAACCCTATAGTATGTGTTGTGAATTACAAGATTAAAGTCCAACTAGACTTCTGGATGTATGTACTTAAGAAATGAATTCAGTTGCATGGTTTCGAACTTTCTATTACTTGAAAGAAACATAAGACAACATGATCACAAACAGAATGGACAGAGAGCGATAACGAGTTACTTACTTCTTGTTGTCTGATTTATGGAGAACAAGAAATGCAGCACCAAAAGCTCCTCTTCCTATCTGTTCAATCACTTGATATTCCTCCATTTTTGATTTCATCTCTTCTTCTTCTTTAACAATCTTCATGACAAGAAAACAAAACAAGCCTTCTTACAAAACAAGATATATATAGAGAGAATGTTTTATGTAAAAAAAAAAAAGAAAAGAAAAGGTTAAATGTGGAATTTACAACAACATTATGGGGGGGGGGGTTGCAGAAGGTTATGGAGATGCACATTGTCTGCGGTCAGTTGAAGAGATAAGTGATCAAAGAAAACAAATGAACATTGGCAAATTTCGGATGGTTTAAACAATTGAAGGTACTGCAAACAACCGTTACCGATCAGATGAAGAGATGAACGATCGAGAAGGGTGAAAGAAATTGAAAACTGAATAGACCACGGAAACAAATGGACATTGGGAGGAAGAACCACGTTTTTGTATAGGTTAAACAATGTAAGGTCTTCGTTTAGACTGCAAACAACCTTGAATTGATCTCCGGTGGATCTTACCAAGATACCCGGGCTTCCACAAAAATATGCTAATTGCGAGAAAACCAAATTCCAAGGCATTAAGCCCACCATACAACCTCTCTAGAATAAAAAGTATTAATGATCACAGTAACGTATATGAAACAAGAAAGACCAAGCCAAGAACAAAGATACTAAAATAAGTAAACCCTTGAGATTGAGGTAACTCTCTTAAGTATGACAATAGACGAAAAACTTCCCTATGACTTCTGCTGACATGGATGGAGGACGCACAAAAGGTATTTATAGAAACTTAACTAGACAAGTGCTTTTACAATTATTCAGCTATGTTAAATGTGTGCCACCGTTTCACATGGGCGAAAATTTTATAACAACAACAAAACACAGATGCCTTAGATTTCAATACCAAACGGCTTAAAAAAAGCCAATCCCTGGACTCAGATATGACAGCACTACCCCACTGTCCTACAACTACCTTTCACTAAGTAGCATCATATATGTGAAACAATAATGCCATACTTCTCAGGTGCATAATATGAAAGAAATCAAGTAAGGAAACAAAGAGTATTAATTTTACCTTTGACAACCTTGCTATCATATAAGACATTTACATTTTTTTTGAAGTTCCCTCCATTGAATAACAAATTTAGTGTCTTCTGAGCTATTCACATGTGCATTGGATAATTTGATGTTGGACTCTAACACTTTACCCAACAAATTTTTTTGGGGATGTTCGGACACCTAAAATAGGATTACAATGATACCCATAAGCAAATTTCTCATGAATGAATAATGAACACACAAGTATGTGAAGATTGAAAAGCTCTACATGTCAAAGTAGTTATAACTTGCAAGTCATATATCACATTAATCCAAGAAAAATCAAAAGAATAAGCCAATGATTACCATTGCTAAGTGCTAAATACATTAACAAAACAAAAATGAAGAGGCAGCCAACCATTGATCGCATATTTTAAATTTATGAAAGAAAAAAATATGAGAACTGTTGAAATCTAAAAAGAGCTAATTAGAATTCATGACTTTATGATATTTATTGTCTATGAGTTTTATATTACCTATTTATTCAATACAAAATAAAGATGACAAAAATGAAAAAGTGATTACAGATTCTAGACTATGGTTCCAAATTGAATGATTTTCATCTATATAATTGCTGAAATTACATGATAAAGTATATCCTCTGAAAAATATATGAGAAAGTTGCTACCCCAACATTTGAGAATTTATAACTTCTCTCTAGCTATTCACACCAAAACCTCACAATAAAAGAAAAATAATTAGGACACCAAGTTAACACTAATCCATTGGCTGCACTGATAATCACCTAGTTGACCGCACCAAAACAACATATAGATACCATCAGTTGTGTCAATCAATAGCTAATTCCTGATAACAACCCTAAAGACATGTCCGAGGCTCTGACAGAAGGATTCTATGCTCAAAGTTTGCTCAAGCAATATATTAGGTTAAGGACACAGTTTGGATGAGCGTGTGTGAAAAAACGAATCTGGGTAAAGAAAAGAAAAAAAAAGATATCCTACACATGTAGCATAAAAATAAAAATAAAAAACTCACCACAACACCCTTAGAGGGGGGTCGAAACTTGACTGGAGCAACCAAAAGGGCTTCGATGAAGAACATAGAGTAACTACTTCTCTTTCGACTCATACCTTCCTGCTGAATGTCACAAATGAGGGAGAATATTTGATTCTCATTTCCCACACGATCTTCATATGATCTTTCGCCTGTGGTTGCACATAATGTCTTAATGAAATATCAACAAGTAATGCCATTGCCATGTTGATCTAGAACACCAAAATTAGCAGTTTGTATAGTAAACATCAGAATCAAGTTAGAGCAGATGCCTACTAGCAAGGAATTTTTGGTGGACATGGAAGAGTCCAGAGGAATTTGGTGTCTGGGTTGGGATTTTGGGTGGAAGAATATGTTTCATGAGTCAGGCAGGTATAACCAGATGCGTTGGTGTATTTTCCTGTTTTGGAATGTGACCAAATGATTGTATCTAGTGGGCCGTCTCGGGGTAGATGAATATTTATGATTTTTGGATTGCTGGTGGGGGAGGGATAGTTTAGCTTATCATGGGACCAACTATGAAAATTGGGTCAATAATATCTGCTACAGATTGGATAGGGTGACAAAGGTGAGGATCCAGATTTGGGAAGTGTGGTATCCAGTTGGCCTGGATAGGGGTGGAGAGTCCATTTCCGATGTGATGGAAGGTTAAGGATTTGAATTGAGGTATAAGAGATGTTAATTGTCTCCATTGGGGACTAGAAGAGGATAGAATGGGGTGGTTGGCTTGGAGAATCGGTAAGTGGTTGAGATATTTTTCATTGGATATTTTGGCCCATATTGAGTGGGGCAGATCATGCAAGCTCCAGATCTTTTTCATGAAAAGGGTTTTGTCATGCTGACTACTTTTCCTGATACCGAGATATTCAGTTTATATTGGTTTAGTGACTTCATCCCCGCCAATAAGATGCAGTTTCCGCACGGAAGAATCATGTCCCTAGAAAAAGTTCCGAGTAATGCGATCTATCTTGTTGTGCACATGGGTAGGTAGGATCTGTATTTGCATAAGAAATGACAACATGTCATTTATCCCCACGCCCCCATTAAAAAATTATCCTATATTGCCTAAAACCTTAAGAGGTATGTTTCTTATATTTTCTAGAACTGGGTAAAGGGCATGGCTAATTGGTTCAACACACTTTTGTTTGGAGAAAGGACTTAGGCTATGGTAAGGTTGCTTATATCCTACGCGTGGGCAAGTTTGCCTTTATCCTACATTTTTCAGTGTGTGTGCATGGAATTTATTTCACATGTGTATTTAAGTCTCTCACTTCAATAGCCTTTTCTCGCACTCTATCAAAACAGACTTCAATCTCTCATTCAGAAACACACCAATAGAGTCTTCTTCTTTCTCTGTTTTTCTCTAAAGTTTGTTTACATTTAGAGTTTTTTGCTGCCAAATTCTTAAGGCTGGATCCTGGACGGACTTGTCAACGAAGCTATAACATCACTTTGTTTGAGTAGTAGCATGCGATATTGTCTTTAGGTTAGCGTAGTTACTACGTGCCTCTATATTCTGTAGTTTTAATTGTTATTGTTAAAGAAAAAACCACCAAACTGCTATCACCGAACTAAATATTACTTTTTGTATTTGATTTCAATTATTTTTTTTTGCACCAACACTCTAAAGACAATATTACCAGTTTAATTTTCTGTAACAATAATGGGAAAAAGGTATTACTGACAAACCTGCTAAGTTTAGTGAAAAATATTTTAAGCATTGGCAATTGAAAATGTTGTTTTTTCTAAAAAATCAAAGATTAGATGAAGTTGTTTTGTAAAAACCATCTCAAGGATTCATGACAAATTAGATAGGTGGAATAAGAAAAACTATACGTGTAAGAATCATATACTTAACTGCCCGGATGATTCGCTATATAACTTTTATAATGCAAAAGAAAATTTTAATGCTTTTGATTTATGGAAAACTTTGGAAGAAAAATATCTTGTCGAGGCTGCTGGAAGCAAGAAATTCTTGGTGGCTAGGTTCCTTGAACTCGAAATGAATGATGAAAAACTTTTATTTGTTCAATTCATGGAACTTTAGTTAATCATCAATGTAATTCTTGTTGAAGGCATGGTTATTGATGAACCTTTTCAAGTATCTGTAGTTATAAAAAAGCTTCCACCCTCATGGACCGAGTACATAAGGAGATTACGACACAAGAATCGTGAAATCACCATGTGGAGCTGGGTAAGAAGATTCAAGCGGAAAAACTACTTTGCTAGAAGGACAAGAACTTATCGATGAGCAAGGACATGTTAAACAAAGCTCATATTCTGAAAGATAATGGGGATATAAAGAAGCAACATGATGGGAAATCTAAATCCAAGAAAACCATTAACAAACATCGCAATTTCAGAGGTAACCATCTTAAACCTAAGGGTGGTTTATTTAAAACACCATCAAAGGTAATTTTTATAAGTAAAACCGGTTATATGGTGTAATTCTGTAGATGTTTTCTCCTCCTATAACAAAGTGGAAATGATGATAAATTTTTTATGGGAAATTCATCCACCTCTAAAGCGATTGGAAAGTAAGGTTGAATTGAAGCTTACTTCCGGGAGACTCTCGCATTAAATGACATTTATCACATCCAAGACATAAGCAAGAATCTTATCTCAGAAATCATGTTACTTGGAAAAGGTTTTAAATTTGTTGTTGAGTCCGATAAACTTGTTATTCCCAAATAAGGTGTTTTTGTATGAAAGGGTTATGTTACTGAAAATATTATTAATCTTATTGTATTTGTTGTGAACATGAATAACAATGCATTTTCTTTTGCTTGTGTTTGTGACTCATCATATGTTGGCATGATTGACTAGGGGATGTAAACTTCAAATCTATACAAAGACTTGTTAATTTAGGTTGTATTCCTTCATAAAACATTGATAAAGATCATAAATGTGAAATTAGTGTTGAAAATATGCAAGAAAATTATTTAATTAAAAGATAAAACATATACAGTTCTGTTATAACTAGTACACTCAAATTTAGAAGATTTGAAGTCAACTCCTACTAGAGGTGGTAAAAGCCTTTTATAGATGATTGTTATAGGTACTGCCGGGTTTATCTTCTTAGGAATAAAGATGAAGTTTTAGAGGCTTTCAAAACCTATAAACTTGAAGTAGAAAACCAAAAGGGTGTTAAAATTAACACTCTCCGGTCATATCATGGTAGTGAGTATGTAATACATATAAGAGAGTTTTGTAGACTTAATGTCATCATCCACAAAACCATTGCACCTTCTTCACCTGAGTCGAATGGTGTACCCGAAAGAAAAAACCGAACCCTTAAAGAGATAATAAATGCCACGTTGATTAGTTATAGATTACATTCGATCTTATGGAGGGAAGCAGTTCTCTCTGCATATTATATCTTGAACCGAGTTCCGTTTAAGAAACCTGAAAAGACTCCATATGAGTTATGGAAAGGTCGTCGACCATCGTATGCATACCTAAAAGTGAGGGATGTTTCTCCAAGATGGATATTCAATCTCCCAAGCGAACCAAAATAGAATCTAAAATTGTGGATTGTGTTTTGTAGGCTATCCTGAGCATTCTAGTGCATATATGTGGTCATAAGTTCTGACATTGATGACATTGGTTTGAACACTATAATGGAATATAGAGATGTTGTTTATTTTTAACATATATCTCCTTTGAGGTCCTTAATTTATATTTAGAACAGCTTATCTTCTTTCTCGAATTGCGGAAACTTACCTGGTATGGTCTTCGCAAAAGGATCCATAACCGTCTAGTAGGCGTCCTGTCATCTAGTTTGCCCTCATCTCTAGATGTAGAGACCGAACCTAGAAGGAGTAAGAGAATTAGTTCTTGAAGAAGTTTTTGTTTTATGATTTTTATGGTAGAGACTGAATCCCAAACCTATAAGGAATCTTTGGATTCCATACAATATTCCATACTTTTAAGATCGTAGATTTACCTTCTGGATCCTGGTAGAAAAACCATAGGTTGCAAATGGATTTTTAAAAGGAAACTTAGAACATATGGAATTGTAGCGAAATACAGATCTAGATTGGTAGCTAAAGGTTAGAGAAAAAAATGAAGGAATAGAATTCTTTGACACTTATTCACCTTTCACTAGAATCACTTTTATTAGAATGTTAATTGCTAATTATTTTATTCATGATTTGCATATACACCAGATGGATGTTAAGACTACTTTTTTTAATGGTGAATTAAATAAAGAAATTTATATGGACCAAGGTTGTGAAACTAAAGTATGCAAAATGATTAACTTTATATATGATTTAAAACAAGCACCCAAAAAATAAAATAAAAAATTTGATCAGGTAATGATATCTAGTGGTTATAAGATTACTCAATCTAGTAAATGTGCTTACATTAAATCTTTGAATGATGTTCACGTTATCGTATACCTTTATTTTGATGATGTGCTCTTATTAGGCACAAACTTTGATATCAGCTAAATCAGACAATTTTCATACAAAACTATGGAAAATCTCAAGTTCAGCTAATAAATAAAAAGAAAGTATAAGCTGAACGTTGAATATTGTCGCATTTTTGGTTAACATGAAAATGTTCGTCTGACCCTATAAAGCAGTTTATCAGATGATCCTAATCTATTTAGCATATTATTGTGTTAGGTGATGAAGTTCGGCTGACAATTAACTTTTTTAGAATAGTCGAACCTAACATTAATACTAAAAAAATAAATGTTTTTTTGGGTTCAAACGATACAATTAAACAACAAATTGATGCATATTATCGAAAATTACCTGAAGCAGACTGAAATTGCCTCCAAGATTTGTAAATTTTATCCTAGAGGCGTTTGCAAGTCGGTAAAGTAAGTAAGAAGGGCAGTGGGTCCACAAGAGTACTTGTTAACGGTTTTAAGATCCGTTAACAATTGGAGATACTGAGTTTCCATTAAGGTCGGAAAATATAAGGTTGTAGAGAGTATACAAAAAATATGTAGTTACAGTTTGATTGACTTTTTCCTCGTCCATCGCCAACTCTCCATTTGCAATTTTTTATTTGTCTTATCAAAATCCTTTTTCAAATTCGTAAAGATGATCTTTTTCAACTTCTTTGGTTTTTGACCGAGTTGATGATTTAAACTCTCCACCTCTTTAGAGGTGCAATAAAACTCCAACTCGGTATTCTCTTCACTCCAGCCAAGAGTTTTTTTGGCCAACTTATACAGCTCTTCCCAGTTCATTTCATAAAAATTGGCATTCGCGCTTTTCTCGGCCACTTTAAGGTCTGAATCTTCTTTGCATCTCCACTTTAAGGTCTGAATCTTCTTTGCATCATCGGGAGCGATTGTCATCTCGTCGAAGGGGAGATGAAATGGGTTAGTCTCTGGCAAAAAATCAGTCAGAAAAGGCTGAGGCTGTCAGTGAATCACATTTCTTCTGTACGTAATACCTCGCAGGCGATAAACCAGATGCCTGTACTAAAGCCACAATCTCATCGACCTCTCCGTGCAAATCCTAAGGTTTATCCCTCCGGTGTCTCAATATTGAGTTTGTATCCTTATAATCCAGAGTCCCATAGCTTCTCTTTTCCCATGACTCATTGTAACCATTCAAGACTTTTTCTCCATCTTTCGAAAGACCATGGGGTTTTCTATTCCCCCGAGGAGGTATTACGTTATCATCACTCAGAATGTAATGCCATCTCTTTCGAGGTGTGGCAAACTTCTTATATTTTACTTGTTTTTGTTGTTGTTGTGGTGGTTTTTCTTCTTCATCATTATCACCCCCTCCTTTTCGTCTTTATCTTCGTCTTCGTCTTCATCATCATCATTATCTCCTCTTCATTTTCCTCATACTCCTCACCTTTCTTCTCCTCCTCCTTCTCATTCTTCAACATCATCATCCACCTTTTTTTCTCTTGGTATCTCTGCTTGCGATTTATAATTTTTGACCGGAAGTAAAACATCACATGTAGCAGTTCCCCTTTTACCTGCCCCTAAATTCTTGGTGTCGTCTCCTTGAGGTTTGAGAGTTTTAGAATTAGAATGAGTCACTTCCATGTTCTTCCTTTTACATTACCTCTGTTTTGATTCGTAAGACGAAGTATAACCTAATTAATACTTCAAACAATAAATATTCAGCTAGAAATAACAATAATTTGTCTCTAAAGTTTAAAGTTCGGCTAGTAAACATTAGAGTTCGGCTGAAATATTATAGTAAGTGTCACAAACAAAGTGAAGTTCGACTATTTTGAAAAAAAATAATTATCATCCGAATTTTATAACTTGTGATTTCAGTGTACAAGTAAAAATTCGGTTGAAATTTTTCGTGTTTAATTGTCATTCAAATTGTTTATCAGCACCTTTAAAGTAAAGAACAATGAGCAGTTCGACTGATAATTCATATCAATTATCAGCCGAACTTCACTCTGTAGCTACCGTAAACCTAGTTTTTTCGATTTAAACCTAATATATCAATCAAAAACAGGAAAATGAGACATGGGTTTGTGGGAAATACCTTATAAGTACATTTGTGAGCAAGCAGGAATTGTTTCTCGCTCGCAAACTTCACTCAATTCGATTCCTTCTTCAATTCCTTCTTCTTCAACTTCATTAGATTGATTTGATATAGATGCAAATCGCGGGTTAGGAACCCTACATCTAGGAGAATGCTTATATCGACTCATTTTATAGTTATGTTTAATCGACGACGGTGAAAATTTAAAATCGGGTTTGGAAGAAAATACTTATGTTGTTAGAAGAGAATGAAACTGATTTTTGATTTTAGATATTTAGTTTTTTAGATTTTATGAAACTATTTTTTTTTAATTAGGTTTATATTTTTTAGAATGGTATTTTTGTAATTTAAACTATACAAGGGTATTTTAGTAACTTATCTACCTAGGACATCCATATTATCCATTCAAGATTAAATAATCAAAATGTATAACTTAGAATTTTTGTGTACACTCCAAATTAGGTATCTTTAGAAGAACACAAGTGTATCTAAATGTCATATCTGTTAATTTTCACTTGAATTTTGAACACATTTTTGACAATAAAAGATGAGCAATACGTTGATTTGGGTGACATTTCAATATCGAGGCGTGTGTGCATAGTTAAAACTAGAACCCTTATATAGGGGCTTACACTTCCAATAGAGAGGTTTTTCTAGGTTTAATGGTAACCCAATAGTTGGATATGGGATATCCTATGACAATATCAAATGTCTACATTAGCCTTCAATCTATAAAAAGTCTAATTTTCCCTTTAATCTATTAAAACCTAAACAAAAAAACAAAACCCTAACTATCTATTTCATTTTCAATTTCAAAACCTCTCCCAACCATAACCTCCCTATTTTCTTCTCCATCAAATTCACCGTTTTCGATTAATCGTCGATCCAAAAAAATTATAATCGTCGATCAAACACTATAGTAAATATGAAAAATTCTACTAAAGGTATAGAAGGTAGCAGTGATTTGAATCAAAATCAATCAAACTATTCAAACCAACCTAATCAAGAAACTGAAGAATAAATCGGTGGTGAAGCCAATCAAACTGCCAACCCAGCAAAATGGTGTATATGAGGTATGATTCGACAAGAACCCATGTTATTTTTTTTTTCCTTTTTGTGATTGTAATCTGTTAGAATGATTGATTTCAAAGAAAAAAATTAGGTTTCCAGAATTTTTTACAGTTGGGTTTTGTTCAAATTCCAACTGCAAATACAAGTTCTCAAGAACTTACGGTTGGGAACCCAAACGTAACTGTTTTTTTTTTATTTTACGTTTAGGTTATTTCAAAACCAAACCGTAAATTTGAATAAAGAAGATGAAGATAAAATTATTACAGTTGGTTTCGATTCTCAATTCCAACCGTAAATTCACTTGCAGTAAAAAAATTGGCATTTACATTTGATTTTTTGAACCTTAAGTATTTTACGGTTGGGTTCGATTGTCAATTACCAACCATAAATTTTCCTGGGTAGTTCAAATTTTTTTGATGATTATTTACGTTTGGGTTTGAATGTCATTTACCAACCGTAAATATGTTTACGTTTGGTTTTAAAGCCAAAACCAACCGTAAATTTATTTACAGTTGGGTTCGGTATGTGTAACCCAACCGTAAAAAATTCTGAATTTTTAAATTTTTGATTGTTTGTGTTGAATTGTTTGGAAATTATCTAACTCGTGCTTTCAATTTGTATTGCATGTATGCTATAGGAATAAGGATAGGGAAAAATCCAAGAACAAGATGGGTAATAATTTAACACCAATTGATCGCACTCCCACCCCTCGCCATGAAGTTAATTTAGGGGTAGATAATAGAGGCTTGAGAAAGAACAATAATAATAATAAGAATTTTGAGGTAGGGGGTGGTAGCTCTAGACAAGAAGTACTACCTCAACAGGAATCCCATGTTTTCCAAGACTTCGAAGATCTACCGGTGGTGAGTGGAGGTGCACTTGTGATTAGAGAACCACCACAAGAGGAAGAATGTGATGATGAAAAGGAGACAGACGGAGAACAATTTATCGATCAAGGCAAAGTTAAATAAATTGTTGTTGTTTCGCCTCAACCTCAAGTAAAGGAAAGAAAGCCAAGGAAGAAACCTTCATCGAAAGGCAAGCATATTCCCAAAGGCAAAGATGTGTTGATGCCTAATAAGAAGAATAGGAAACTTTTGGGTGAGGCCCCAGATAAGTCTGCAATATTATTTGGTATCCGCATTCATGGGATGCCAAAGTTGCTGAGACTAGGGTAGTAATCTAGAACTTCTCTTATTTTGTTAAATTTTTCTTTGTTTAACTTCAAGTTATAACTTGTTGGTATTTGTTTTTATTCTTTGTAGGTTCATACACAGGCCATGAAGAAATTGGTTCGTCAAAGGGATCAACATTGGCCGTTAGCTGAAGAATGTAAAGTCGTCCGTGATATCGTAAATGATACAGGGTTAGCTCCCAGAATTACCAATTCTATGTTGGAATATGACAGTGTTACCTACACAACCTTCAGGGAATGCTATTGGCTTGAAACCGATACGTTTCATCTCCCATTCGGCAAGATGACAATAGCGTCAGATGATGTCAAGTCAATTCTTGACTTAGAAGTTGAAGGAAAAGTTGTGTATGAATACTTTGACAATAACATGTCTTGAAGTGATCTCGGTATCCTTGTTAAAGAGACACTTGGATGGGAGAGGACAAAAGCCAAGTTAGAGTGTAAACTGGCTGCTGGAGATAAACCGGGTGAAGCAACAAAGAAAGGTTTAGATATGACCAAGAAGATCTTGTTGCGTAGTATGAGGGAGAAGTTTGGAGGAACCCTGCAATTGGAAAAGGATGCGTACAACCAAAGCGTATCTGTTGTATATGCTTGGTACCATCTTCTTCGTTGACAACTCGTGAAATAAGGTCAACGCTCACTTTCTACAGTGGTTGAAGAATCTCCAGAAGACGCATGAGTATTCATGGGGCACTGCCACCCTCGCCTACCTACTTTCCAACCTTATAAAATCTTCAAGGGTTAGAGGTACTGAGATTTCCGGGAATACTAGTCTTCTTCAGGTAACTTATTGGGTGAATTTCAATGTTTAACTTCAATTTTTTTTGCATATTCTCTTATATTAATATTTGTTATCTTCATAGGCATGGGTCTATGATCACTTTCCGATACTGGATCCTAAGATGTAGCAGAGCGGTAATTTTACTGGACCTACATGAAAGAAATTCAGATTCATCGGTATTCAGTCAAATCGGAAAGAAGTTCAGATAGCAAAGAAGAGGAATTAAATTGATACTTTCACCGTAGAAAGTATGGTGTTTGATCCTTATTTGAAGATTAACATATATGATGATGGAGAAGACGAATATGTACGTCAATTTAATGATATGGCAGGCTATAACGAGCCTTTGTACCATCTGTTTGGGTTCGTGATGCGTAACCCTCGTCGAACTCTCCGGCAATATGGTTTTGTCCAAACCAAGGTAAAAATCGAAACCTTTAAATTATGTGTGGATAGATCCATGATCGAAGGGACAAGCATCATGCTCAACTACATCTCCACTCCTTCGGTCATGGTTTGGAACTACCTCCATAAACCGGAATACCAACTCCAAAGGGAGGAGGTAAATCCAATTCCGGGCACAAAAGAGGCCGTAGAAGATTAATTGGATTGGTATCGCCATTTTGGTTATCCTAATATGACTAATATTGATCCCAAAGTTATGAGAATAATTCAAAGGGGTCAAGGAAACAACACATGAGATGGTCTCATTGGTGTTTGGAAAAAGGCATATTTCAATTTGGTACGTAAATTACTTATATTATTAAGATTTATTACTAAAGACTTAACTAATATTTGTTTTCATATGTGAATAGAAACAGAAAGGACTTGCATTGGCAGAGACTATGACTCCTTGCATAAGTAGAAGTGATGTTATGGCGGTCGATCAACAAAAGACCTTCCAACACAAAATGAGGAAGTTTCATGAATCAAACGACGATGAGTCGGAGCAGAGCTTAAAGAGGAGTAGAGCCAATCCAAGAGGTGTGATTACTAGCCAAACTGAGCCACAACCTAGTGATGAAGACACACATGATGAAGCCTAGGATGTGCAAGGTCGTGGTCGTGGTCATCGTGGTGGTTGTGCTGGTCCTCGTACTCGTGGTCGTGGTAGCACGACCACAAAAAAAGTTCGTCGTGGTGGTCGTAATACTCATGTTGAAGAATTTCTTCCTTCTTCTCCTTAATGCTAGCTTCAATATCAAAATTGTATCGAACTTGGTTGTTTTTTTGGGTGGATTATAGCTTATTACGACGAATTAATCTTTTGATTTTTAGTTCGAACTTTGTTCTTAGTTTATGTAAGAGTTAATTGACACATGTTGCTCAATTTAGTTAGAATGAATGAGGGAGTTTTTATATTAAATTGGTCTAGCTAAATTTCAAGTGCAACCAGATTTGTGTAGCTAAATTTATATAGACATCATGATTTATTTACACAAATTTCAAGTTGGAAATCAAACAAAGGAGAAATCAAGTCAAAAAACAAAACAAATGATTACTTACGGTTGGGTTCGCAAGGCCAAATCCAACCGTAAAACTATTATGAATTTACTAGCTAAGTCCAAACTAGCATAAGTGATCTTTCATTTGGAATTACGGTTGTGTTATTGAGCCCAAACCTAACTGTAAACTATCATATATCTCTTGAGTTACTAAATGATGTGTTTTGATTAGTTTTTATATGAGTGAATGACCAAATTTGCCTTCATTTGAGTTATAATGGATGAATAAGTTAAAAAATTGGATTTATCTACACAAATTTGGAGTGAAAGGAAATGCAAAAAAAAGGTCCAAGAAAATTTACGGTTGGGTTGGGACTCAAAAACCCAACCGTCAAACTGACATAAAATTAGTTCCCAGTTTTACGGTTGGGTTTGGAGGAATCGGTCCCAACCGTAAAACTGTCATTCTTTTTCTACAGCCTTACGGTTGGGTCTGTGCCTCCTTCTCCCAACCGTAACGCTTTTTTTTGATTTTTTGTTTCACTTTGTAGCCCTATTTGATTTGAAAATAGAGCCATTGAAACCTTGTACGACCCTTTTTTAATAATAGAGATGTTGCACATCTTCTTTATATAGGAAACAAAGAAGAATGGTTGAGTATATATCAAACCCATCTTATTTTTTAAGAAATTACACATTTCTTCTACAACAATCATCTCCAACTAAACTATCACTCTAATATACTAGATTATGGCTCAATCTGGGGTTCAAGATCCTGATTTTACTTTGGATGAAGATTTATATATTTGTCGTAAATATGTACTATGTTATCCAAAAAAAGGAGAAGAACGAAGGCAAGGTGGTATAATGAGTCAGAGTTATTGGCAAATAATCTATGAAAACTTTTGTTCTAAAACCGGTAACCCTTATAACCGTGATCACGTCAAGTTTATTTGTCGATATTGTACTATACGCCGACAAGTCCAAGAATTTATGGCATTAGTTCATATTATTGGTCAACTACGACTTAGGGGTGAAACTGAAGATGAGGTTTTAAAGATATCTATTCAGAAATGGAGAAGATGGAAAATATGGCCTTTTCAATAGCTACCCCATTACCACATCCTAAAGGATTTCTTGCTCACTCGCAAACCTATTAATCAGTACTTTTGTAATTTCATGTGGTTTAGTTGGTGATAACTTCATTTATCTATGTAATAGTTTAATGGTTTAATGAGTTGTAACGTGGTCTAAGTAATAAGAAAAGGGTGTTTATATTAATTGTATATTTTGAGGTTCATTTACGGTTGGGTTTTAAAGGTCGAACCCAACCGTAAAATAGGCTTAATCCATATATTTTGCTACATATTTACGGTTAGGTTTTAAAGGTCGAACCCAACCGTAAAATTGGCTTAATCAACACATTTATGTTCAAGTCTTTTTTACGACTGGGTTTTTAAACCAAAACCAAACCATAAAATATGCTGGATTAGTCAAAAAAAATTGTTAAAAGACTAACTAAAGGCAAAAACATTCCAACAAAATAATTTACTCATAATTTGATCCCTTAAAAATAAATATGATATTGTCGCTACCAATGTTACATTTAATCAATATTTATATATTGTCATTCCGACTCCGAGTCGGAAACAATTTCTGCGAAGGCTTCCTTCGATAGTCGTAATGCGGTCCAAAGTTCGAAGCTTTGCACGGACCGGTTACACCAAGACCTGGGGAATGCGTCGTCGTATCCAACCCTTAATGAGGGTAATGGTCTTTCTTCTTTCAACTTAAGACAGACAAAATGACGCATTTGCACCATCCCCATCACACATCTTCTCTTAGCCAATTATTCCGCAAATTTTGTTATTGTTGGTGCAAATATAAGACTACATCCAAGTGAGATATAATGGATGACGCAATTGAAAGCGTTGGCGAGGATTTGGCCACATATTTGCATGCTCATCCAATACTTGCTTTACTAATTCTTGTTGTCTATTAAACGTCGTTCGAATACAACGAACTTCTCGTTTAACACCGACTTTTCTTCTCCCGGTTCACTCATTATTGGCTTATATAAATCCGGGTACGAACGTAGTTCAACCGGGCACCTATGCCTCACATAAGTGCATTCGTCCAAACCCAACTATTTTGCTCCACTAAATGGTCCAACTTGTTCGATGAATACATGGTAACCACAATTACCATCACCGGTAACATCGTTTGTGGCCTTTATGTATTTATGAACAAAATCCGGGAAATATAACAAATAATTTTCATATATAATGTGCTCGGTTCGGACGATTTTACCTTCTTATTTCTTTACAAAGTAGATGGTGCGTGTATCAATCCTTTTGCAACCCGGATCATATGCGGCTCTTCAACCAATGTTGTATTTCCTTTAACATTTTCTTTGCTTCGTTCTAATTCTTTAATACTAACTCTTCTTGAGTTTGGATTAACAGGAACTTTGATAGACTCTTTCTCAATACTTGATGGAGTCATTTGCGGCCCTTCAAGTACCCGTTCATTTTGCTTCACCTCAACTATGCTTCTTGATTTTTGTTTGGAGTGAAATATCAGACCCTTTCCCTTTGCACTAACTTCTGTTGTTGAACTCTCTTGAGTGGGAAGCATGGGACCTTTTTCTTTATAATCTACTAGGTTTGGTCCTCTTTGTTCCGTTTGACTTCTTCTTCGTTTGTTTCTAACTTGAACATCCTTCTCCTTCTCATCCTCCGCTTCATATTCCTTCTGCAAATGATCAAAACCCAAAGGTTCTCTTTTCTTTGATTCTTCCAACTGTTTCCTCGTTTTTTTTCTGGCACTACCACCTTCTTTTGTTTCGTAGGAGGTTTACCCTTTATCTTCCTTCTAGTTGGAACCTTGACATCGTACTTTGTGTGTGGAAACACGAAGTTACTCAACTTATTCAACCATATTTGCCTTTATGCCCGATTTAATGTGGAGTATTTCTCGGCCAGAGCTTTTCCAATGTCGGTATCGGCAAACGATCCACCAAAATTTTGCTCGACGAGGGGTTCATTGAATGACAATTGTTTCCAAAACGGATCAATATCTTGAATTGGGATCATACCGTACTTGGACATCATATAGCGGCATGGGAGTCCCAAACTTGACATGTTAGGACAAAAATACTCTCCTTCTCCGTGCAAGTTGTCCAACCTATAATTATTAACTTCGTATATTATCTTATCAATTGCGCAGTACGACAACTTATAAGAAATCCTCTCGTGTCATGGGTCGTCTTTATATTGGAGGTTTTTCTACAACGGCTTTTTTCGAGAATTTCCTTAACTCTATCAAGGTCACGGAGGAAATAATCGTGCATGGCTTCGAAGACCATAACAAACGCATCATCACAACTATGAAGCTTCTTCTTCAATCGGTTGTGAGATGACTCATCGGCACTTGTAGCTTGGTTACCAAAGTGCTTATAGTGGTTTGTGAATGCCACTACAAACTTCTCTTTGTACGGATTCAACCAATGGTCCATCAAATTCTTCACAACACTTGGATAATTTCTCCAATGCAAGTCTAACATACAAACATTTTCTTCATAATCTTCCTTGGTGATAGACCATGTCAAAGCTTCCCACTCCCTTTAGAAAGTAGCCCATTTTAGTTCCGCCAACTTGTCATCCTCCTCAAATTTTTCTTTGGCCTTTTGTTGTTGAGGTACTGGTAATTTCTTAATTCTCTCCATCTTGCTTTTCTTTGTTGGCCGAATAATCGGTTTGCGCTTGGTTTGAATATTGTTCCACAAGTGGAATGTGCAAAGAAGATTATGAGCATCCGGGAATACCCTTGCTATGGCATTCATCAAGGCTTGTTCTTTTTTGGTGATAATCACCTTAGAGGTATATCCTTCTACATTGAATAATTTAATTTGTTCCAATGCCCACACATAGCTTTCTTCGAGTTCGTCTCTCAAGAAGTAAAAGGCAACACTAAACGGGGACTTGGTAGAAGTTTGCCCGACAAAATTCAAGACGGGGAGCTCATACTTAGTTTTGTTCGTGCAATCCATTAGAAGCACTTGATGGGAGCACCGTGCTAACTTCATAAACTCGGGATGTGCCAAAAATATCAAAGCATTAGCCAATAAAACACTAGGAAATATAAATTTACAGTTAGGATACGAGCATCGGACCCAACCGTAAGAAAAATTACGGTTGGATTTTGCCTTCAAAGCTAACCGTAAAAAAACACATACAATATGAACTACGGCTAGGAATCAAAACTCAAAACCAACCGTAAGTTTATTTACGTTTAGATTTTTTTGGTCGAACCCAACCGTAACTGGTGCAATAAATAGCAATAAATGCCCATGCACATAGTGAGTTACAGTTGAGTTCGATGCTAAAAACTGAAACGTAGAACTGTTACGATTGGGTTTTCCGCCATGAAAATACAATTACGGTTAGCTTATGATGAACATCTAACCGTAACCCAACCATTAACCTGCCTGAATCACAAAAAAATCATACTTTTTTACGTAATTTCATCATATTTAAGCCATAAAAAGACCAAGAGTTTAAGTTTGAGATATACCTGACTATTCTCGGCCATTGAATCTTCACTTAGACGGCTAGTTTATCCATTTGGTTGAGATTCACCATCACCACTTTGAGTTAAAACCTCTCTACCATCCAAGAGATCATTCATAGTCGGGTCTCCATCAATGGGTATATAAAATTTGGTTTGGTTTTCATACAAGGATTCACCCACCTCAAATTTGTCACTAGAATCACTCATTTTGGTAGAGCGAACTAAAATTTAAGATTTTTTAAAAATCTCCAAAAAGTCCTCTCCTTTCTCTACTTTTTCTTCCTACCAAAACAACACATATAAAAATCTGATTTGATTTGATTAAATATAATATTATTTTAGATTAAATACTATTAGTCTAATCTATTAGATTAGTTAAATTAATTATTATTAACTAAATAAGGATAGTTTAGTTATTATAAAAATATAATGGATAGAATTTTTTTGAAATTTATATATACTGACCCTATTTTGTCCTTGTACGAAAAACCCCTCTATTAAAAATGTAAACCCCTATAAGAGGGTTCTAAAACTAGGCCGACCAAAGTTATTGGGAAGAGAAAGAAAACCTTCATCCCCTCGAATCTAGCACCAGAGTAACTTCGTTCGAGGACTGAAGGTAATGTTGTGCCTACTTTTGTTGTCGGGAAAGAGAAGCCCAATCTTCCATTGTTCTCGCCAAAAAACTACTAGGGCTATCTTAGCACATTCTTGTGCCAATACTACAGTACTAACAGTAGTTTATGACGGCAAAAGTAGGTCATTAGTTTGTAATTCACACAATTTTCCAGTTCACTAGTCTATCGGCAACTGGTCCCTCAATTCACACTTTCACTTTTCTTCACATGTCACATTATGTATTGCTTACCGTTATAGCAAGTTAGCTTACCCCGTAGTTGATGTAATAAGTTGTGCATTGGATTTGATCATTTTGTTTTGGTGGAAGTGAATTGACCAAGAAGAAATTTTGAAACCCAATTGACCAAATCAAAAGGGATTCTCAAGCCAAACTACACCTGATGAACTTAAAACTACAGAAGACTGAATCCATGTTAAGTTGTTGCACAAAAACACCCACACACATAAGAAAGAAGCAGGTGCAGATCATTCAAAAGCAAAACTTGCAGCAAGATTTATAAAATGCTATTACTTATTTACTTGTGTCTTCCCTTCTTATTTACTTGTGTCTTCCCTTCTTAATCATCTTGTCACTTTCAAGTCTTTTTCGTGCAGCTTCAAACTCTTCTTCAGAGGGTTCAGCAGATTCTGACTTACTTCCGCTGTATCTTGACACTATGGATGAGAACATAGAATCAAACTGTTCTTTCCTCTGGCTCCTCCGCTGAGTAATCACTGCAAGAAGATTCTCCGATTCTTTCTTTGGTAGTTTGTTAGATCTGAAACAACAGATTTCAGTGTGAGGTTAGTGTATATCATGATATAATGAAAACAATCACTAAATGGTGAATGCATAAAAGATAACTTACTTTTTTTTACGTCTTAGAGGATCTGTTGGAGGTTTTGTTTCATCAATTTGTTGCACCCAACGCTTATAGGCTTTAGTTTCCTTAAGCTCGTCTGTACCGAAAAGAGAAGACTGTTTAACTCAAATCTGAAATATGGCAAACTAAACTAGGCCTCCAAATTTAGAGAAAACTAGTTCAAGGGCACTTGGATGGTATTGATTTATTGATTATATGTCCCTGATAATATTTGAGAAACATTAAAGAAGGTCCCTTCTAAATTATCTGTGTGAATTCTTCAATACAGCTCATTCATATACTGAATGATGAATACAGCTCATTCATATAGTAAATTATCAAGATTACTGAATCGGTAGAGTCAGGGCTCCTTACCAGCAGCTATTGCCTCGTTGAGGATATCTTTAAAACGGTGTGAATCCAACTTAGGATCTGAACAGAGCATTGAGCAGAACACCCTAACCAAATGCAGATGCTTTAATCAGTAAAAAGACATTCTATATCAAAGCTCAAGACAGAAGCACTTAGACTCATATACCTGTTCATGTTACCCTTGTGCTTCTGATATAGTTCCTTCAAATCCTTAATCTCTGATTCAGATCCTCTATAGTTGGCCTCAAACTCTTCAATATCAGCTTCAGTGACCTGCAAGAACCAAAACATATGTAAGCCCCTAAAAATAACAAGCATGAAAAAGAATATCGATTAACAGTGGAGTTTCTGGCTGTAAAAATGGTAAAACCTTTTTGAACACTGTTCTGAAATACTCTTGCATGTTTTGAGCAACATCACCCGCAAAATCCTGTTAAACACAAAGCAAATGGAGAAAAAGAGATAAATATGACTCTTGATCAATCAACTTAGTAGTTCAAAGCAAAAAAAAAAAAACTGGTGGAATAAACTAAAAGTCACTCACAGCATCATCAACACAACCAGTCTCATCATACAGTGCCCTTTTCTCCTCATCTCCAAGAATTGAGATCACCTTTTGCAGTTGCTGAAATTTCTCTTTTGCTTCCTGTTTACAAAAGACACCAAAACACAAATGTAACATATGAGTTAATCCACGAGACACTAAGAATTGCAAAAAGAGTTTAACCTTGTTACCTCATCATCAGGGTTCTTATCTGGATGAAGGCGCAATGCCAACTTATAGTATGCCTTCTTTATCTCTTGTTGAGATGCTGTCTTCTCTACACCAAGAATCTACATAGGCATTGGGTCATTACTAATTAGTGGTTTTGCATTCTTGCGTTAAAAACTAAAATTATACATGAAATGAAGTAACATACTAAGACTTGCGCAAGACAGAAATTCAATGGCACTTTGTTTCCCAAGAATCTGCCCATGAGTTAACTTGTATAAAGACATCCCAAGCTCGTGAAAGGTTGTCTAGTGTCGACCAATTTGTTCAAGTGTCTTGGCTTTAGGCCGTTACAACAAATCATTTTATTTAACCTGACTATGAGACATTATGCCTCAGAATTTATTCAAAATGAGGAAAGAGCAAAATAAGGTACAGATTACCATAATATGCCATATATGCAAGGAAATCTTAATTTCTATGAAGACAAAGTTCACTGCAGCGAGTCAGCAAACCAGGCCCTAGGTTAGGACACTAATAGACTAATCTTTCCGAGGATGCCTAAGTCCGGTTGAAGTTTAAGAATCTCTATCCATACAGAGAACCTTGAATTGTTTCCCAAGTATAGCAGGCTTTAGGTATAGCACTCAAAAAGTTCCCTGAATATAACGCGCATTTCAGATTCAATTAATGAGTGGGAAATTTCTTAACCTAGAACCCTGACTTCAATACCTAAAGTCAGGGTATATCTTACATCATTTCCGCAACAAAGTGTACAGAAATTTCAAAGCCCGTCCTGATTTCGGAAATTCTAGGTCAGGGTTGTGGGTTTCTACCATAGGAAAATAAACCAAAACTAAACGAGATTAAAAGGCAGAATAACAATTCAAATGAATTTTAAAATACACATGCAATCAAATAAAGAAGATTTCACCTAAACCTAGAGAAAGAAATTTATCCAAAACAAAATCAGAAAAATAGTTAGGGTTTCATAAAATGGAATACTTCAAAGTTTCGATTCACAACATATTAATCAAAATAATAAATAATATATGAAAAAAAATGAAATATTTATATCACCTCGTACAAGCTTTTGTCTTTAGACGAAGAAGGTTGACTGATATCTTCTTGAATCTCCTCTTCTGATTCTTCAGAAACCCTAGTTTTCTTCTTTCTACCCATTTCAGACGATCGAGAAAGAGATTGTGCAGGAGAGGGAACTCTTTTTAACCCTAGGAATATTAATAAGATTTTAGAATGGTTCACAAAGAGGTATGTATTTATAGATTATAATAAAATTTCCCGCCAGCTCATTTCCTTCAGTCATCCCGAAATTTCATTTCCCGCCATGAAAACAAAAAAGGTAAGTTGCCATAAATACCACCATATCTAACGGTAAGCGTAGCAAATTGATGATCCAACGGAGGAATCCACCCTGAACCTTTTCTGCTGACGAGTAATTGCATAAAAAACGGAGTTAGATTTTGGGCACACTTCGTCTAATTCGGGAAGTTGTATATGGAGGGACGACAATTTCAGCACTTATAGCAGTGGGATTAACCTCTTCATTTATTTATTTTAAAAAATAAAAGGCTATATTGAAAAAGAGAAAAGAAATATACAAGTGCCAAAAAGTAGCTGAAGCCTGAGCACATACGAAAAAAAAAAACAATTTACTTCTTAGAGACAATCTCCCAATGGAGCAAGATCTGAAATAATGGGAACATTACTAAGAGTTTCATTCATAGAGGTCCAAAGCAGTAACGTCTGTCTAATCAAAGCTTTCACTTCTTCCAAATCCATATATCTAGATCCATTAATTTTACTTCTTTTCGTTCATTCCAAACTCCCCATATTATAGCATAAAGAAGAAGTGACCATACTAACCTGCGTATGCCATTAAGGTTATTGACTTTCCAGGCCTCGAGTTGTTGTCTAATATCACTTGCATTCACCCAACGAACCCCAAGCATTTATGAAATTGTTACATAAAGCATAAATAAACTCACAGTGAAGCAAGAGATGTTATATAGTTTCACCATCCTTAGAGAAAAGTGGGCATAAGATATTTGTGATCATTACTCCTCTATGTTGCAGCAATGCTCGTTGGGGTTGAGTTGTGCAACGCAACCTAGGTGAAGATAAAACTTTATGAGGTAAGAGCTTATGCGATAGCAGCTTGTCAATGAAACTACAGTCTGTGGCGTCCCCAATGAGCTTGTCATAAAGCTTAATTACTTGTTGAAAAATCACCATCCAGAACATCACAGTCATGATTGAGCATTGAATTTTTTAGCTCATACTTCAGTGTAAGGATACCGATGATTTATGCTGGATTAGGAGGATGTCTGAAATTTAAAACCCAACTAGTCATGCCAGAACCTAACGAAAGAACCATTGTTCACTTTCAAACTAACACCCAGCTGCAACTCCTTCATAGACTTTAGTATAGAAAACCATATGCTCCTGCTAGTAAACATATTTGGTTCTTATGGAACGATGAAGTTAGGGTCCATGGCGGTCTTCTCAGTGATTATTCTTCTCCATGCAGCATTTTTTTCATTAGCATATCTCCGAATCCATTTGGATATATGAGATTTGTTGACTTCTTGTAGATTAGATAAAGAAAACTTGACACAGTAATTATGTGGTTCCGCAGTAGCCTATGTCCACAAGAGAAGAGAGGAATTAGTTTATCTTATTATGCATTAAGGGAGGTTACAGGTTTTATATAGATTACACCATATTTACAATAGTAAGAGTACTAAAGATAATCTATATCACTTTTTAGAAAAGTATTACTATTACTTTAGAAGATAGTAAAGTTTTACTATTACTTTATAATAGGAATTAGTTTATCTTTTTAGAAAAGTTTTTAGAAAAGTATTACTATCACTTTTTCAATTTAACCTATTTTTAGACTAAAATAAAAAAATGTTTTATGTTAAATTGAAAAAATGATAGTAACACTTTAGTAGAAACAGAGGGAGTAGTATATATTCTTGCTGTAAGTATCAACCCACGTATAGAAGTTATATCTAATCTAGTATTTCTTCTCCATTCAACACTCCCTTCAAGTTGATACAAAGATGTCGATAAATCCCAACTTTGACAATATCCCTTGGATTGTGCAGCAAGTAAACCTTTACTAAAAACGTCTGTAAGCTACCAATAAAAAGAGTGCAGATTACTTTGGCAAATATCTTCTTTCTAACAAAGTGACAATCCACTTCAATGTGCTTCGTACGTTCATGGAAAATACCATTGGAAGCAATATGCATCGTAATCTGATTATCGCAAAACATCTTTGTTGGCTGAGATAAGAGAAATCCCAATTTTTTCAATAATGCCCGAAGCCAAACTATCTCGCATGTAGTTGACGCCATGGCCCTATACTCTGCTTCAGCACTAGATCGAGAAACAACACTTTGTTTCTTACTTTCCATGTGACCAGATGTAGATGGTGGATTTTTGACAAGGATAAAATAGTTAAGTACCTCTCAAGACTCTGGTCTGAGAAGTACTAAACTTTTAAAGTTCTGCAAAAGAATTCTTGAGTATGCGCTTATCCCTACCCTCTCTCAGGCGCTAATCCATGCTCTCTCTCTATATGTATAGCCAACATATACGATCAAATTGATGAATTTAATCAATATTCATCACTACACAAAATCATCAGAACAACACTGACGCTCACAAAAATATTACCTATTAAAATACATATATATATATATAATTAAAGTGCCATAGTTGTGCTTAAATTAAATGTCAAAATTATGGCAGACACAATTTCATCGCTTCTACTAGCTAAATCCCACCTCAATCGCATTAATCCTTTGCTTAAAAAGACAACTAATGTGAGTGAGGAAAGAATTCAATTTAAGGGTCTTTGAAATGCTTGATTTGCAACAATTATAAACGTGTCTAAAACGTGTCAAAAGTATTTTCAAACCCTAATTAGGGTTTAAAAATAGATCCGCAATACATGCAAATGTTGCAGAAAGTGTGACAAAAGGTATCTTTTCAACCCTAATTAGGGTTTCAAAACAGTTTTACAACACTTATAAATGTTGTAAAAGCGTGTCAAAAGGTTTCAGACCCTAATTTCGAAAAGGAAGCTAATCCTAATTTTTCAAAACACGCCTGGCTCCTCTCTTGTGCGTCTTGCTTCATAGGACAAGACTTACACGACTTTGCTCCTAGTATGGACATCATGCTTCTCTTCAAATATTTGGTGTCTTTACTATTTTGCTCTCAACATGTGAGGCTGCGCAGAAGAGTAAAAATGAGCTTCTTGCCTTCTGGCCAAACACTTTCAAACCCTAATTTTTGAAGAGGGAGACGTCTCTACCTCTCTTGCTTCAAACATGAACACCTTAGTCAAGCAACTAAGATAATGTGACCACTCTCAAGGCAAAACTCGCATGCCTTTAAAGACAAATCAGGTCCGCACGACTTGTCCTTCTTGTCAAAATCGACAATTTTGCTCTTTTACCCTCAATATGTTAGATGAGTGCAAAGAGTAAAATATGAATGTCTTGTTTCTTGTAAAGAAAACGTGAGACTCTTCACGTGAGGACCAAAGCTTGGTGCTCCTCCTCTCCTCTCTTCACGTGAGGACCAAGCTTGGCGCTCCTCCTCTCCTATCTTCACGTGAGGAACAAAGCTTGGTCTCCTCCTCTTCTCTCACGAGAATACCAAAGATTGGTCTCCTCCTCTTCCTTCACGGGAAGACCAAAATTGGTCACTCTTCCTCGTCCTTCATGTGAATACCAAAATTGGACGCTCTTCCCTTTCTTTTGTTCACGTGAATATTCTGTCTTAATGAATTAGGGTTTCGAAAAATCTCAAAAATCCTAAGCTATCCAAGATCTCTCATGCTCAGTTGGATACTCTTATCGATGCAGGATTGACTAAGATAGGCACATTTTGTTTATACACAAATAAATACATATTTGTTTTATTAGTCTGCTAGACTCATCATCTAGTCAAGCAACACACATTTATTTTATCCTGCTAGACTCATTAGTCAAGTCAAGCAAGACAGACTCATCATCTAATCAAGCGGGACAAGTCTTTAATCAATAGACCCATTGAACATGTCTCAATTGACTTGACATTAGTATTTTTTAATACTACAACATTACACGAGACATCAAATGTCACAAACGGGGGGGAATACTCATTAGGGTTTTGGCTGGCGGTCTACGACATGTGGTGCATCAGTGCACCCACTAAAGAGAAACTCTGGAAAGATCGATAGAAGTTGAGTAGAGGAGTGGTAAGTTGAGTAACCAACTATTCAACCGCAATTGAAGTAGAGAGCAGTTGTCAACACCTTCTCCACTATCACCATTTTACCACTACTCAACCATCGATAGTTTCTCCCATAAAAGAGGTCGAGTGGTTACAATAGCTATGATATAAATAGATGTTCAATCTGTTGAACAAGGGGATAAGTCTGAAACACGATAACAATTTTTTCAAGAACAACAGAGCAAGGTTGAATTTCCAAGTCGAACACAAAAGAACTCGACCAATCAATTGTTCATAGCTATGCATGCCAACTACATCCAACAAAATCTGATACTCTAACCTTATTCTTCTCTCGCTTTCCTCTCTAAGACCAACCCTTCTCTTTCTTATCTTATGAATGAAGCATGACTGGAACGTCCATTACTTGGTTTAGGCCAGGATTGTACAAATTGATCTCTTGAATCTAAACAAAGTACTTCCATAGTACAAATGTTTAATAATTGACGAATTATCACCTGCTTACCCCAATTTTCCTAAATTAGCCCTCAATTCGTATTTCCCTACAAACATTTTGGCGACCACAGTGGGAGATCAATATCTCAGTTGTAAAACCAATTTCATCAATTTTCTCAATTTTAAAATGGTTGATTACAAGAAGGGCTAAGAAGTGTTAGATACCATATTTCTTAATACTGGCCAAATCCCTCTCATTACTCAAAAGTTCGTTATATCTGATCAAACTCTTGTTGAGGCTATGGATACTCAAAGCCTAACCGATATTAAATGATTTGATGAAATTTCTAAATGATGTCGTAATAAATCAAGCCGAAATTATTAAGACCCAAGACAAGGTGTTCACCCTTTTGAAAATTCTCACAGATCAGTTGTCGAAAGAACCGACTCATGTCTTCGCTAATCATGACAAGATATATCCTTATGCTGAACATGAACTAGAGAGGAACCATCAACATGGTTTTGCTACTTGTGAATACTCAGAGCAATTGCTTCAAATGCAAAAATAAGACCCATTGTATCCAACATATGACAATCAAGGCCCTTATAACAAAAGAATGATAATATCCCAAAAATCCCTTTTGGAAGGTTTGTGTTTCCAGGATTTATCAAAAATTGCTAAGCAATCGACTATAATTGTACCTTCCTTGTCAGAAGGGACGAGATTGGCCAAAAAATAAAAAAAACATGAAATTCGCAGCAAAAGAGGCAAATGGAAAGCTTCAACACCGAAACAATAACCAAGGGAAGCCCCAACAGTCACAGATTTCCCTTTTCCAATCGAAAAAGTGATCAGACTCTTGGAAGTTTGGATACAAGATGGCGCCATCAAGTTGTCTCTCATACGGCGTCCGCCAACTTCCCAAGAGATGGCAAATGCTAAATACTGTCATTTTCATCAATCATCCAACCAGTGAATGCAATGGTCTAAAGCATGTCTTTAAAGAAAATGTGGAGTCAGGTGAGTTAGATGTGGGGACTGAAGATATACAAAAGGATCCCTATTATCATAATCCCTTGAACACACAACTGATGTAGCGGTTACTGAACTCATTGAATAATACATAAATCCTGAGTTTCTAAATCCTTCTCGCATCCAATCAAGTCTCTCCTTGAGTACAGTGATACGTGGCGAATAGGTCAAAAGCTTTAACGTCTAGTTAGCTATGACTGATTAATTCGTTGATTTATTGTAATTTTATTTCTTCCAAAATGGATGCAATATACATACGCATTCAGCGATCAAAATCTCAATTTAGATTTAAAAACCATTAGTTCAAAATCCCTGTTGATCCAAATATAAAATCCTTGCAATCATACCTACCAAATATCCAATCATTCAAATAAACAAAATCAAATAAGTATATCCTCTCTATAAAATAAAAATAGATGTGCAAAATAAATCCTAAGGGAGGCCGGCCAACAATGATTCATCCCTCTTAGAGAGGGCCTCCTTCATATTTCTGAGAGCAGCTTTCTCCGACTCTAACTCCTAAGTCACCCTTTCAACCTCTGCTTCCTCTTACTCAACAAAGTTAAAAGAAGGGATTTCACCTGCTGCAACAATGGACTCCTTAACAACATCAATACCACGACCAAACCAAACTGTGTTGAAGCCCAGTCGGTCACATGCTTCTAGATGATATTTCCAATTTGTAAACATCCACTCAGCAACAGTAGCACTAGTCACAATACACATTTCATACATATAGGGCAATACTTTTCCCACATGAAAAATAAGAATATTGGGACCTTCATACTTCTTGGTAGTGGCAATGTGGCCATACTTCTACCATATTTGAGTATAGAACTCAGCATACTTTTCTAGACCATTGAAGCCACCAACAAGTACATATTTTGGAAGTGGCTCAGTTAGTGAAGGATAAAAGGGAAGACCTGCATCAGGACACTCAGATACAACCATGGTTTTCTCAGTCTCTGTGGCGTCTTCACTTTGAGCTTCTACATCAACAATCATGTCAGAAAAGACTTCTTCGGGGATTTTCGAGGAACAGGTAATGGTTTTATCAACCTGGTATTCAATCAGAACTTCTTCAGTGCTATTATGCTCTTCTCTACTTCCACCCTGCAAAATTACCAATTGATGAAGAAAGGTGAGATTCAAGCTAAACAAGAATTTTCATAGTATAAGCGGATTAAATATGTAAATATACTTCATGAAGTATCTAAAACTCAAGAAAATAACCCGGAGGCTTAAAAGCACGTTTTAGCACCAAGCTCATCAAAGGCAATTTCATATTATCTTGTACTAATTTGCAAGCTGGGAGCAATTGGTAATGAATCTATGAGTTAGTTGTATACCAAAATCTTCGTATGGATGTCCACTACAACATATCAAATAATCACATCAATCGGACAAACGAGATAAGAGATATGATCAAAACTCTCGACTACTTCCCAACTGAAAAAATCATGAATTCTTCTTGGGTTTCTGTTGTTTTATCTTTTTGAGGCCCTAAATGACTCCAAAACTCAAAATCTTCCTCAACATGAGATAGATCTTCTCCTGGCCATGAAAAAGTTAGGCAGATTATCGAAAACGGACTCCGTATGAGAATTTTATGGCATTTTCATTATTTCTGAATTTTTTCTAACAACGAAATTTCACAAAATTACTCATGTTTTCGCTCAAGTTTTCATGCATTACTTCATTCAAGTGATATTCCTAAGCAACTATGAAGTCAATTTAAGATGAAGACTCACCTGGCCATGTTGAGAGCCATTTGGAATGCCAAGATTAGTATTTGAGTCATTATACTCCTCTTCTTCGGAGACATAATGACCACATGTATCACCTTCTGAAGGAGTTCTGAGGACATCACTTTCCTCAATATCATATGTGTTTTCCCTCTGAAAATAATACGAAGATTAACAAGTTCATACAACAAAACTAGGGTTTGGAGGTGCTTTTGATTCAAAACAAGCATATGATAAATTCTTTTGAGAAAATACATGCAGGAATTCAATCAAAAGCTATGTATTTATGAGAAGGAGACAAGTTAGAGCTTACCTTGTTATTAATGGCCGGTTAATGACGTGATAGTCGAGTACATGGCAATAATACTTAGAAGAGAAAGAGATATAGAAGGGAAGAACAAGGCTTCTATTTATAACTGATCGTTATTTGGAGTTTTGGAAGGGACGAACTTCCCTTTGGTCTGTACAGCTAACCAAGACTCAACTCTTGTTCATCCTCTATCAAGACCACCCTCTTGTTAAGGTTTGTTCATTTTAACTTCGATTGAGCTTGTCAATCCAGTCTCAGATAAAGCGCATGTGAATGACAAAAGGAAAAGAAGGAGGTAAAATAAGGTAAAAAAAAGGAAAAGCTATAAAAGGAATATGGATAATACTAAGAAAGGTTTTTTTCTGTTGTTCTCTCTTCTATTGGGGGAATTGGGTTTACTGTGGATAGGAGGGGGTTCTCACTAATTTCTCATTTTTAACCCTAAAACATTTGACGATCACAGCGGGAGCATACTCTCTGACCCAGCGGCTCAATTCCCTCCGGCGTCTCTTTCTTATCCCACCTCTCCTCTTTCCCCTTTTCATGCTTTACTAAATCATTTCCGCTTAAGTTAAAAATCACCTCCGCGTTCACCAAGACCGCTTCACTCTCATTCTACGACTACCCAGAGTAACGCGCTTCATCAAGAGTACCTTCTCCACTTTCTAAACTCATCAGCGCCTCCACACCCCTCTTCCGCCGCTCTACAACAGTGTCACTTTCTGATAAGAGAAGGGGCACCAGGGGTGCCATTCTCTTTTCCCAAGGTGCCAATAACCAAGTTAGTTAGCCAATATTACCATTTAGCAATCCTTGAATGGGCAGGTTTAATTAGCCGAGTCAGCTAGTCTTAGCCATGTCTGTTTCAGCTTAATTCAGTTTTAGTCTGATAGCTTAATCGAGATCATTTATAAACTCGATCAGCAGGTCATGTAAGGGTGTGCAAGATTAATACAAAACAACCCTTTTCCTGTTCAGCTTTTCTCTCCGTTCTCTGGTAATTTCTTGCCATTTTTCTTTTCCTTTCTTGATTTTCGATCTCTTATTTCCGATTACAGGAAAGAGCCTATCATTTGGTATCAGAGCATCGATCTTGATAGATCTTAATCATGTCAAATCACACTTCAAGAATTGCAAACTTAGAAGAAAGGTGGACGGAGATTAATGGAGAAATGATCTCCTTGAATGACCGTACAGCAGGAATTTCTTCAAGCCTAAATGCAGTAACCAGCAGAGTAGATGGGATCACCAATCGATTAGATGATCTAGCTTTACATAATGAAACTTCCAACAACAATATGAATAACAGCTTAAACTCAGTAAAGACTCAAATAAGTTCAATCAATTCAAGGATGGATGCAATTTTTCAGTTTATGCAAGAACAACGGCCAAATAACAGTCATGAAAACACAAGAAATGGTTCTAATTATCATCCTGAAGGTGATGAAAGCACCAATCCAGTAGAAGGAAATCATTCTAGAGGAGAGAATAACATTCATAATGGTAGAAATATTACTCAAACTCGAGTAGATCTTCCAAGATTCATGAGGGGAGATGATCCAATTTTGTGGATCTACAAAGCTGAGCAATATTTCAGGTTTTATGGGGTTCTTCCATCTCAGAAAGTGACAACAGTCTCCTTCCAATTAGAAGGAGAAGCACTCCAATGGTACCATTGGCAGGGATATGACTCATCTAATCCATCATGGGAAGAGTTTGTGAAGGAATTATGCAAAGAATTTGGTCCAGAAGATTACATTGATTTCACTTCCTCTTTGTTTAAACTTAAACAAACAGGGACATTCCAAGAATATGTATCTTATTTCAGAAAGTTTACTATAAGGACCACTGGTCTCTCACAAGATGCAATGAAGAGTTGCTTCATTGGAGGTCTCAAAGATGAACTTAGGTTTGATGTGCAGATCCTCAAGCCATCATCAGTTCAGGAAGCCATCACAGTTGCTGCACAACTTAACTCTAAGGTACAATTTCATAACTCCTATAATCCTAAGCAATTTCAGAAAACATATGCTAGTAATTTCTCTCATTTTGTCACGGCTCCAACAAAATTAGTACCCAAGTTGGAGTACAAGAATTACTCCATCAGCTGTGACAAATAGAACCTTGAACAATTTATGCTATTACTGCAATAGCAAATGGTTCAGGGGACATCTGTGTAAGGAGAGAGCATCACAAAATGGTGGTTCACAAGTTTTGCTTCTGGATTTACTAGAAGAAGCTACTGATGAAATGAGTGAGATGTTGGCCAGTGAGGAGGAGCAAACTAGTGTCTCAGCAATACACCTGAGTGAGTGTGCATATTTTGGTGCTGGACACCTACCAAACATTAAAACTATGAAGGTTAATGGTAAGCTCAAGGGTGTAAGTGTAAAAATCCTGTTAGACTCTGGAAGCACCCACAACTTTGTGGATGCCAGATTAATCAAAAACATGAAATGGATGCCTCATGAGGTAAACTCTGTGAAGGTTATGGTAGCTGATGGTAGTGCTGTAATGGGAGAAGGTTATTTTAAAAAAATACCAATTGAGATGGGTAGTTATAAAGATAAGATTGATTTACAAGTCTTACCCTTGGGTGGTTGTGACATAGTATTGGGAGTGCAGTGGTTATCATCTCTTGGAACAATAACTTGGAATTTTGCCAATTACACCATGGAGTTTAAGAAGGATGGTCAACAACACATGGTTAAGCAAATGGAAACTCCAGTTCCTTTGTCAGAGATGGTATCTTGCAAGCAAATGGAGAAACTGCTAGGAACAGCAAAATTAGCTTACTTCTTGTACAACTTAGAAGGGAAGGAAGAAAAGCAAAGTGCACACTTATCTGAAACTGAGTCCCAAGAACTGCAGCAATTTCTACTGGCATACAAGAAACTATTTGATATCCCAAGAACTCTTCCTCCTAGCAGAATTTGTGACCACCAAATCCCCTTGATTCCTGAAGCCAAGCCAGTGAATAAGAAACCATATAGATATGGTCCTATTCAAAAGAATGAAATTGAGTCAACAGTTAAAGATTTACTGGATTCAGGATTTATAAGACCAAGTCAGAGTCCTTTTGCTTCCCCAGTATTGCTGGTTAAAAAGAAGGATGGGACATGGAGGATGTGTATGGACTATAGAGAACTCAATAGTATGACTGTCAGGAACGATTACCCCATTCCATTGATAGATGATCTGCTAGATGAACTCTTTGGAGCAAAATTCTAATCTAAGAGCTGGGTACCATCAGGTGAGAATGGCAGCTCCAGATGTCCAGAAGACTGCATTCAGGACCCATGAGGGCTTGTATGAATTCTTAGTAATGCCATTTGGGCTTACTAATGCTCCAGCTATATTTCAGAATCTCATGAATGAGATTTTCAAAGCACATCTAAGAAAATTCATTCTGGTATTTTTTTGATGACATTCTAGTGTACATCAAATCTTGGGAGGAGCATTTAGACCATCTTAAACTCACATTCAAGGTGTTGGAGTTGCATCAATTGTATCTTAAGGAATCAAAGTGTGAGTTTGGGAGTCAGCAAGTGCAATATCTGGGCCACATTGTCACTTATGAAGGGGTATCTCCTGATCCAGAGAAGTTGAAGGTAGTTCAGGAGTGGCCATTACCTACCACTCTCAAAAGATTGAGAGGATTTCTTGGCCTTACTGGCTAATACAGAAAATTTGTTCCTGGTTATGGCAGAATATGCCAACCCTTATTTGAGCTAACAAAGAAAAATAACTTTCATTGGACTAGAGGAGTACAAGAGGCATTTGTTAAGTTGAAACAGATCATGTTAAGTCCACAGGTGCTAGCACTGCCAGACTTCTCCTTGCCTTTTGAAATTGAAAGTGATGCATCAGACACAGGAATTGGTGCAGTGCTACAACAAAGGAAGAGACCCATTGCCTTCTTCAGTCAAAGTTTAGGCATAAAGAATGCTGCACTATCAGTCTATGAGAAGGAGCTCATAGCCATTGTGCATGCTATAAAAAAATGGGAACACTACATTCAGGGACAACACTTCATAATCAGAACAGATCACCATAGTCTAAAATACTTCTTAGAACAAAAGGCTAACACCACATTTCAAAGGAAATGGGTGAGCAAACTTATGGGGTATGATTATGAGATAAAATACAAGAAGGGTAGTGATAATAATGTTGCAGATGCACTTTCAAGACTGCATGAAGAAAAATTAGCTCCAGAGCTGCTAGCAATAACTTATCCATATTCCAATTGGATGGATGAGCTGAGACAACATCTGGAGAAGGAGGATTATATCAAGGATATACTGAAATTATTTTACTCTTCAGGTACATTTCCATCACAATATTACACTTATGAAAATTGTTTTCTTAAATACAAAAAGAGAATTGCACTTAGTCCTACTTCTTCTTGGAGATGCAAACTGCTGGAGGAACTACACTCAAGCCCAGCTTCAGGCCATCATGGTGTCCTTAAAACTTACCAAAGAGTAAAAAGGAGTTTTTACTGGCAAGGAATGAAAGGGGATATCAAAAGATTTGTAGCAGAATGCATGGTTTGTCAGCAGAACAAATATGAAACATGTGCTCCTCCTGGATTGCTACAACCTTTGCCAATTCCTGAACAAGTTTGGGCTTCAGTGAGTATGGATTTTATCACTGGACTACCTAAATCTAAAGGGAAGTCAGTCATCTTTGTGGTAGTGGATAGATTGTCCAAATATGCACATTTTTTGGCAATTCCTCATCCTTATACATCAACATTGGTAGCACAGATATATGTAGAAAATGTTGCTAAACTACATGGAATGCCTAATTCAATCATCAGTGACAGAGACTCAGTTTTCTTAAGCCATTTTTGGAAGGAGTTTTTTGCCCTGAGTGGTACTAAGCTATGCATGAGCTCATGATTTCACCCTCAAACAGATGGCTAGACTGAAGTGGTCAACATGTGCATTGAGACTTACTTAAGATGCTTCACTTCTCATGCTCCAATTTCCTGGGTAAAATGGCTTCCTTGGGCAGAATGGAGTTATAATTCTTCATATCATTGCTCTTCTAAAATGACTCCCTTCCAAATTCTTTATGGGTACCTCCTCCTCTCATTCACTCACATGAGATGGGTACAGCTAGAGTTGAGTCTGTGGAAGAAGAACTCACTACTAGAGATCATATGATGCACCTATTGCGCACCAACTTGCAATTGGCACAGCAAAGAATGAAAGCCCAAGCTGACAAAAAGAGAACTGAGAGGGAGTTCCAAGTCAATGATATGGTATACTTGCGCCTTGTCCCATATCAAATGAAATCTTTAGCAGGGCATTCATTCCACAAATTACTGCCAAGATTTTTTGGTCCTTACAAGGTGATTCAGAGAATTGGAAAAGTTGCCTATAAACTGCAACTCCCTTCCGAAAGTAAGATGCATCCAGTATTCCATGTAAGTTGTTTGAAGAAACAATTGGGGGCTCAGATTCAACCAGTGCATTCACTGCCATCTCTAACAGATAGCACAGAGGATACTCCTCTAAAGATTTTGGGCAGGAAGCTGGTCTTTGCTAGGAACTCAGATGGCAATAGAGAACTAACAACAAAGTGGTTAGTTCAATGGGCTGGAAGAGATGTGTCGGAAGCTACTTGGGAAGATTCAGATACATTTGTGCAGAAATATCCAGGATTTAGTGCAGCACAGCAGGATTGATCACCTTGAGGACAAGGTTGATTTAAGGAAGGGGAATTGATAAGAGAAGGGGCACCAGGGGTGCCATTCTCTTTTCCCAAGGTGCCAATAACCAAGTTAGTTAGCCAATATTACCATTTGCAATCCTTGAATGGGCAGGTCTAATTAGCCGAGTCAGCTAGTCTTAGCCATGTCTGTTTCAGCTTAATTCAGTTTTAGTCTGAAAGCTTAATCGAGATCATTTATAAACTCGATTAGCAGGTCATGTAAGGGTGTGCAAGATTAATACAAAACAACCCTTTTCCTGTTCAGCTTTTCTCTCCGTTCTCTGGTAATTTCTTGCCATTTTTCTTTTCCTTTCTTGATTTTCCGATCTCTTATTTCCGATTACAGGAAAGAGCCTATCATTTTCCTCTTTCTCACCAGCGCCACCGCTTAGCCAGAAGGAACCACTCGCTTTTTAACCAAAGGTTCACAACCTCAAAAATCTAATCGAGTTCTTCAACTGAAGGTCAAGAAACTTCATAAAACCTAGCTTAGCCGTGACTCTCCTGATGATTATTCTTGAAGAAGTTGGAGATGGAATTGGTAGATCCACTGATAAATTGAAAGAGAGATAAGTTTTTCTCACTTAATTTTGACTTACTTCAAATCTGATTGTTGTTATTTCTTAGAAAAAAATTCCTGAAAATCATTTTATGATTTCGAAAACTCACAAAATTTAATGTCAAATTCATTTCTCTTTCGATTCAGAATGGGTGTTTTGTTGTATAACCTTGGGATGATTGTTGTCAGTGTGAGTCTGAAATCATTATATAGTTTTGAAGAAAATTTTAGTTTTAACGGTTTTTGTTCGGGTCTCAATCTATCTCTCGATTGGTAATCTTGATAGAATATCGAACTCCAGGCTTAAGCATCGTGTATATTAAACTCTAATACCCATCAAATTATTTTGAATTTGATTCGCTTTTGATTTTCAATCTGATGTGTGTTTGAACAATTACAATGGCTAGGATTGCTTAAGTCCTTAATTGTTGTGAAGTAATAAGGTGCTCAACCTTCGAACTTCAATAACTTATTTAAGCTTGGCTCCCTGTTTTCATAACTAGTTCTGATGGTCTCTTGAATTGAATCTCGATTGATGAGGAAGGAATCTGTGGTTTTATAGTGAGAGCATGGAAGAGCTATGATTTGTTGTTAGGGCTTGAACTCAGAGAATGGAATAATGGGTTTTGGTGGATCTGTGAGCAGAGAGAGTTGAGATGGAAACATCGAGTTCGGGGAAGAAGCAGTTACAGTTAATGGGTTCTAGTGAGATGGCAGATTGAATTTGATTTGATTCTGAATTCGGCAACAGATGGGTTCGGTTTGTGAAGATGAACAAGGAAGATTTACGAGTTTGAGACAGGAAAGGACATGGTGGTATGAGTTTCTAGGAGTTCAGTCAATCAATGAGAAAAAGAGAAAAGACCAACTCTGTACCAAGTGTTTGTTACCATTGAATCAGTAATGAATGACACTGGGTTAGTGGTTTGGAAGAGAAGTAAACAGGTTTGAATCTGAGATGGAGATAACCGATCGAAGAAGGGGTTCGCTGCAGCTAGTATTCGAGAGTTAAACTGTTGCTAATTGAATGTTTCACCCTGTGTAGATGAATGGTTTGAATGGAATTGCAAGGATGGACCAGCCGTTCTGAGAAACTACAAGTAAAGAAGACGGTCTGCAGTTGAGCAGAATAGAAGAGAAAGAAGGTGGTTCGCTGATAGTGTTTGAGATGGGTGCGTGAAATCAAGTTGCAGCCAAGTTGTTGGCAGTGAACACTATGAGGAGTTTTTTGGTTGATTATTGAGCTGATGTTGTGGAATGAATATGGGTTCGTGGTTACAGAAAGATTGAGAATGGGTCTGTTAGTTGATTCATGGCAACAGTGAAGAACAAGTGGAATATGGTTTCTTATTCTGAATTTGACTTGAATCTCACTTAGGGTTCTCCATTGCTAGGGTTTGTGGCTGTTAAATGAAAAATTTGAAGAAGGAGATGGATTAGAAAGGATGGATGTAGAACTGAATTACAGATGGATTCGAAATGATGACTCCAGTGCCGCTTCCCTCTTTGTCGATTAGACACCGGCTCCATCACTTAAAAATTGGCAAGAATTTCAAAATTTCTAGGCGCGTTTTAGCCGAAAGAAAGTGGACTATAATCCTCAAAAGTTGAAGATTAATGGTGGAGATTTTGAGATAGTGAAGGTACTTAGCTCAGAGCAGCTCCAAGATATACTTGCAGCCGGCCATACACAAATTGCAGAAGTGACTTCTCATTGAAAAGCTCGACTGCACCAGCGCTACTCGGTGCCAATTTCTTCTCAGGATCTGTGGCATTTCCCCAACAGAACTCATGTTAATAGTACAAAGAGTCGCTGGAGTTAATTAAAAAAAACTACAACTTCATTAACCATGACTGCGACAATTACTGAATGCACTATCAAAATTTCTTATTACATTTAAATGCTACTTTTAAATCGATTGCATGGTTAACGTCCGACTTATATAAAATGTGCATTAACATGCTAGTGTAGCTTTAGTACAACACAAAATCACACTTGAATACATGCTTGAGAACGAATTACTATTTAAATAGTATAACTTATTTTAGAGCATCTTATCTCAAAACCTTGTCACCAGCTCTTGAAGCTAAGAGATGACATAGTAGTTCAGATTGAGAGAATAAACTTTTAAGGTATACAATGAGGGATTTAACCCAACTGGATTGCAGGTTGACTAATAATTAAGTTCCGACCTGCAGAGAACTATATGCCAATGATCCATTTTGCATGATTTGAAATTGCTTATATGCTTTGAGATTGAGATAACCGACCTCAGCACCAAGCTTGCTAAGAGAAAAATATAACCCAGCTTGACTCTTAAGTCATATCCCAGCTTTGTTACGAAAACTAAGCTGTAACATCTTTTGAAGCTTATTATGTTTCAATTAACAGTTATAGTGATATCTGAAACTTCAAATTTATATACTTGAATTATTAAAATTACCGTTTGTTCATGTAAGTAACATGTACTAAAGGAGTAATTCGTACATAAGAGGAAGAAGCAACTGCTCCTTGAAAAGCTCGACTACACAACCGCTACTTGAATAGCTAAGCTGAAGCTTTCCGGGAAAGCCTGGAGAATTACAAGGCAGACATACTCAATTGCCTGTACTTGATGTGAATCGATGGTAGAGTCAGAATAAAGCATGGACTTCTATTGCTACTAAGAGCCCTTTGCTTTTTCACTTTGAACTACTAGTTAGCAGAAGCTATGTTGACTACTACTACAACTAAGCCACCTTCTAATCGCTTTGAAGTCTCAGCCGCTGCACTTGTTAGGGTCTTGGGATGGGAAGCCTATCTCAAACCACTTCCAAAACGCTCTTCTGCAGAACTTCAACCAACGATGAAGGACTGCCGAGAATGGGGCTGCATCATGGGGCATTGCAATATTGGTGACTTAAACATCAACTTCAGGCACAACAAAGCCAATCCAGCAAGTGTCTTCATTTGTTCTCTGCTTTTCTCACAACACCAACGCCAACTCCCTCTTTTCCGCTCGTATGACACCACCAACATCATCACTTAACCAGCGCAAAAGCTAGCAACCGCCTCAATAGTGCCGCTTACCTATGCTAAATCTCATCAGTGCCGCTCATCTTTCTTAGGCGCCTCTGTCTAACTGGTAAGTGATAGACATAATTTTGTGTCTGATTTGATCCCATATTTATAGTGTAAGTTCCTAATTTTTGTACTAATATTGCTCTTTTGTAGATATTTGTGTGAACAAGCGATTGTGGAAAAGTTGACAAGAAAAAGTGTTAAAGGCACCCAAAAGTGATAAAGGCACCCATGCCTTGGTTAGAGGCGCCCACCTTCTTTTTAATTCAAAAACAAATTTTGGCGGGAAAACTATTTCTTTCGTTGAATTTGCGTGAAGATTTTATACGTGACTTAAAGAGGTTTTGAAGGAGTAAAACATGATTATACTCTTACCTAAAGACTAAGAGTTGTACACAACTTAAAATCTCGTACAATTGATATTTGAAGTTAAATCAGGAAAGGGATGTTAAACGGAAATATTCTCTCGGGTTGTATTTGAAAATAGGGAGAAAACCAATCTCGGTAACTTTGGGATTTTTTTTCCAAATCTCATTGATTCTTGTGTCCTTCTCGTTCAATATCTTTTAGGAAAGCGAATGCAATAAAGAAAAGATGCAACAAAATATCAGAATCAACGAGAGTTTATGTTTATAAGAAAAGAAATATATCACATCGATATTTCCCTCTCTGTCGAGAAGATTTTGTTTAAAGGAGAAGATTCAGAAGAGATATTTGGGGATTTAGGTGTTGTAGTATAAAAAGAAGTCGATAAGAAGAGATTGGGGGATGGCAGATGCCAGATGCACGAGAAAAGATCCAAAAAAAAAATGTTGTTGCTGCTGTTGAAAAACACGAAGAACAAAGACTACGACAACGGTTTCTTCCACCTCTCAGCCACGGTTTCTTCATCCATTTGCAATGGATATCTTGGCATCTGCAACGTTTATATTCAAGCTATATTGCAACAGTTACTATTAACGTCTATAAAACGTTGCAGATTTCATGTTATATTACTTTTAGTTTCTTTTCACCTTTCAAGCACTTTTTGAGCTATGTACCAATCTTTCGAGGGTGTTTTGAGAAAGATGAGCTAAACCCCATCACTGAGGCAAGAAGGAAGCCATTTTTCCATGATTTCTTGGTAACTTTTAATAATTCTTTTATGACTTTTGCATTTATGTTTAATTGAAATTATGATTTTTCTTAAGTGATTGTGATTTTATTTGATGGTTTATGCTGGGACCTAGCGCTTTTGATGATCCATGCTTGTGATTTACAATTGATATTTTAAAGATCTACTTTTGGTAAAAATTAGAGTCACTTATTTGAGCTAGAATTGTATAGAATTATTATTTTTGGAACCAATTAAAAGTGGTTAATGGTGAAATCCATAACCTCAGTATTTGTGAATATTATTTTCATCTTTTGCGTATATTTTCTAGTTTAAAAATTAGTTTATTAAATTTAAAATCAATCTTCACAAGTTCGAGAGTTTTAAACCCTTTCTTACCACTATAACAAAACACATCAACTTTTGACGCCGCCGACGTAGACTTGTTTTTAGATTTGTTTTTAGCTTTTTTTTAGGTTAGTTAGATTTTTTTTATTTGTTCTATTTTATGTTTTTGGGTATTTTTCTTTGTATTACAGGTTTTGGATCAAAAAGAAATTGGAACCAAAGATTATATTGATTGATTAAAGAGTTGGAGTCAAAGACAAATCGAAAAGAACGGAAACAGAAGATAAATTATTATTATTATTATTTTATTTTTAATTTTTTAGTTTTTTTTTCTTTGTAGACAACTGTATTAGGAAATTCTTATTATTTTTGTAATTATTTTAGGTATTTTTCTGTTTTTTATTTTTATTTTTAGACTTTGGACTTTGGTCTTTGAACTTTGAACTTTTGAACTTTTGAACTTATTATTATTTTTAAACCCTACGGAAGAGTATTTAAATATAAACTGCAACAGGGAAGGACGACAATTACGATATTGTCTCGGCCCTTCGGGTTCGTACACTGACACAGGAGTCGGTGGCCCGAGTCGACTATAACCGATTCATCCCCCGTTTGGAACGGGAGGTAAGACTCGATCAACCCACAAATCCCCTGTCAGTAAATTATGGTCACATACGCGGTCAAGTAAATTATGACTGTGGCGGTGGGAATGGCTTAAGAGGCCTCCATCCAAGTCCAAGACATGTAAACAAATGGTCACAAGAGCGACAGAGGGAAAAGCGCCCATGTTCGACCAAACTACTACTCAAACAAATGGTCACAAGAGCGGCAGAGGGCAAAGCGCCCCTGTTCGACCAAGACAATACCTAACATCAAGGGTCACAAGAGCGGTAGAGGGCAAAGCGCCCATGTAGCCAATACACAACACTAATGGCCACAAGAGCGGCAGAGGGAAAAGCGCCCATGTTCGACTAAGCCAATACCAATGGTCACAAGAGCGACAGAGGGAAAAATGCTCCTATTCGACTAAGCTAACACTAATGGTCATAACAGCAGCAGAGGGAAAAACACCCCTATTCGACCAAGCTAATACCTAATGCTAATGGTGATAAGAGAGGCATAGGGCAAAGCGCCCCTGTTCGACCAAGCCAAAACCTAACACCAGTGACTGCGACGGTGGGAACGGCTTAAAAAGCCTCCATCCCAGTCCAGATAATTATGACTGTAGCGGTGAGAACGACTTAAGCATCCTCTATCCCAGTTTATCTAAATACGCTCCTTCCACAAAGAAGTGAGAGTCACTCCTCCCACCAAATGAGCCGTCCTCGATGCCGAACGAGATATTAAATGAGCCGGCCTCGATGCCGAGCGAGATATAAAATGTGACGACCCTGAGTGTCGCGAGATAAATCGACTCTAAAGGTGGTGAATGCGTCTAATGAAAAAAGAATTCAACTATAAGTTGATAAGCAACATGTGCTACCTAACAATAACCCAGAAACAATTAATACGAATATATTCCTCATAACAGGCTAGATTAGTCAATTAATTTGGCCAGTCAGAATATTTGCTCTTAGTTCAGGCGATAGTGAGGAAAAAAAAGGCTTGAGGGGACTTACCCCTAGAAATTTAGCATCTCTTTTTCACGATTACAATTTACACATCCCTTGTTTTTAAATCTCTAATGAAGAATTAGTTTTTACATTGACAGAATATAACTATATAACAACATAGTTCTACGAGCTCATTACAAACGAGGATGATGGCCATATTTGATTTGTTCAGAGCACCCTCTTCACGAACCAGAGTGCGCGTGATATAGACAAAACTTAGCACAAATATGTATTTGTCATTCACCAAGTGTTCATGACGTATTAGAGAACATAAAATTCCGCTAACATGAGAAAATCGAGCGTAAAAGCTAAGGTATAACTAAAGAAAATATGTAATTGGCACAATACCTAGTATATCGTTCTAAAATGCGAGATACAAACTCTACCATTCCTCATGAAAATGGCCCAAAGAGTAATTATTTTCTAGCATGAGAAAGTCGAGCGTAAAAGCTAAGTTATAACCTATTAACACACGCGCACTATTCTCTAGACTACATATTCGCTTGAGATGGTCTATCGATATGTGCCCACGCAATCGCTATAATTGAAGCCCATGTTCGACCAAATAAGCCTCTCTCTGTAAACCACCTCGTCAGAGTTGGGTAAAGTTATTATACGCTCCTTCCACAGAGAAGTAAGAGTCGCTCCTTTTATAGTAAAGTCAAAGATACTCCTTACACACAGAAGTTAGAATTATAATACGCTCTTTCCATAGATAAGTAAGATCCGCTCCTTCCACAATGAAGTCGAAGCCGTTTATTCCACAAAGAAATAAGCCGACCTCGATAACGAGCGAGAGATGAATTGATCCAACCACGATGCCGAGCGAGACATGAAATGGAACGGCCTCGATACCGAGCGAGATATGAAATGTATCGGCTTGATGTCAAGTGAGACATAAAAGAAACCCACTCCTTCCACATAGAAGTAAGAGTTGCTCCTTCGATAATGAATTCAGAACCACCCCTTCTACAGAGAAGTAGAGTTACACTCAATTGTGCTGCTCTCCTCCTCTCTCTAAAAAAAAAAATGGGGGGAAAGGAAAGCAGACTAGTAATACGAGCTCAAATAGAAAATAACAAAAGTCAAAGGACTCAAAGTGTTCATAACAAAGCGTTTGTTGCCATACACTGAGTTCACAACACCATACGAAAATACACAAATACTCATCGCGTATAACGTCAACCATTTACGAATGAAGTATATGCTTTCTACATTTGATAAATCGAGATTATTACTAGCCTAGATCGAAAACCCGATTGGCATATTAAAAAGAATTTCATTCAAAAAGACGTGTAAATCACTAACACCAACTGCTCCTTATGAACTTCTCAACACTGGGGACTGAATGTCAAACTATGTCGCGGAAATTGAAAACCCAAATTAACTCGGAATAACACAGTAACGCGTCATCACCATCAGTATTCTTAACCTTTCACTTGTATGCCAAAACGCTTTAAAGGGAATGGGTAATAAACAATATCCAACACACTGCTTTCTCATAATAGTTTTCAGTATTGTAAACTAGCTGGTGTATAACTCATTCGCGTAGTGGGCAATGCCCTTTGACGAACACGACGATATAATCCTATAACGGTTAGTGTTAACACCAAATACAACTTACAATCCTTAACACAAAACATTCGACACGTCAACACTAGATAACGTGTGTTTGATTGCAAAACATATGAAAGTCACCTTTAACATCACCATAATTAGTATAATAGCCTTCCAGGCCATGAACTTCATAGTCAAAGAGTCGATCTTTGAAAACGAGTTATAATCCTATTAGCAAAAAAGAACTCATGATTTTTGAAGGAAAAGAGCGCAACCATATTAACACCCTCATCTACAACTGCACATTATGACAGTTGATCACCAACTTTCTTCTTATATCAAAGTCGCTCTCTGATTGGGCGTCTCATCAAACATCAAATACTCGCGCCTCACATGGCGTATGTGAGCACGTTAAACATTAAAACAACCAGTCATGATTCAATTGAACTAATGCGAAATCTATTCGCTTTGATACATGGGGACTATATTGTAGACCTGCTGATTCTATCAGGGGTTTTCGCCATTAATCGCATAATGTGCTAGGAATATTCCTCTTTTACTTGCGTAAATCTTATTAATTCGTACTTAAACGATATACATGCCTTGAGTAACATTTTATCAACTGATATGACTATTGACGAGACTACACCTCTTCAACAGTCAGGGGACTAATGTTAATACCTGAAAAATGACTACCCATTGATAAGGGGAGTCACCTCTATTAGTTGGGCTTGAAGCCATGATTATCTATAGACTTGGGGACTAAGCCCAAGCTCTTATAAGAAATACCCATAGAAATATAAGGATAAAAAAAGAATAAAGGAGAAGTTGAGGATAGGATTGGGAATGTCACTTTGGTAATACTAGGGGATTTGAGAGGATATTTGTTAGAAGGAGGTAAAGAAGGAAAAACTATAAAAGGAATAGGGATAGTACTAAGAAAGGGGCTTTTTTTTGCTCTCTCTTCTATTGGGGGAATTGAGTTTACTGTGGATAGGAGGAGGCTCTCACTAGTTTCTTATTTTTAAACCTAAAATATCCACTAACTCCGTCGAACTCAACATTGAACAGTCTTGCTGCTTGAACGATCAACCTCGTTCGAATCCTGCACAATCTAGCCTTGTTCATCCGTCCACCCTCTACTTTGTTCGAAGTCTTTAATAGTCAAGACGTGTTTCGTGCAAACTCAAATATGGGTATTCACTTCAACTTCAAAGAAACACTCGACTTGCCAAGACGTGTTTGTCCACCTCAACATCGAGTCACACTCAAACAAGCCTGTCGGCCTCTCTTTCAAAGACCGAGTTCGTCTCTCTGCCATCAAGTCATGATTGTCCGTCTTGTTATTGAATTGTACTTGCTTCGCTTAACATGCTATACCGAACAAATCTGTCCTAGTTGGCTTGTTCACAAACTTGAACCCTAAAATATTCGTATGTGTTGCTTCCTCAAGTTAAGGCTTCTACGTCCAGCCTTTGTCCTAACTCATACGATCGACTTCGCCTCATGGTTCTTCCACCTTCGATCAACTTAATTCGTCTATCTTCCCTCGCTCAAGTTCGATCAAGCTTTCCTCAATTGAAGGATCTTTTGTCCAGCCACAATATAAGACGCACACGTCTATCAACTCCATCAAATAATGTTATATCTACTCTGATGGTAGATTTCAAGTGAGCTACATATGGGGACTGCGCCCATGCTTCCTATTACGCTCTGGAGACACTAATATACTGACAATGAAACATTATACTGAAGTTCCATCTATCACTGATAACAAGGAAGACACAATCATCTCCAGCCTGGATAAATATTCAACAAGCAAAGTTACTCCAGCCATGTTATCATCACCAACTTCTCTGTCTTCCATCTTGTTGTTTCCAACTATGAATCGGGTCATCATCTCGTACTCAATGGCATCCCATCTCTGGTCTACCACTACCTCTTACTGCTTGCAACTCCTTACAACATCAACTCCATGACAAAGTCAGTCTTCATCGGATTCAAATTCTTGGATGCCTCCAAGTGGTATACTCAAGTTGTTGCATACCTAACTCTGTAAAACGTACTTATAAGTGAGGAATGGGGCAATCCATCCTTCAAGAAAGTTGTTCATACATGTCTCTACTACAACATACTGAAAGGGCGCGTCAATTGGATACCCGAGCTAAGAGATATGATTCTTACACTAGAGTCTATAGAATCTGAAAATTTACTCGGGATTACTAATCACGGATGTTCAAGCACGATTGACCGACCTGTCAAACCCAAAATTAATTGATTCTGGATGCATATGATAGGTTAGCCTCTTGGCTTCAAAAGTTGTGGTCGAACGTATCAATCCGAGTTTGTATGAGGATTCTATGGCCTTTTCCGTAGAAACTATACATGTCTGAATTTTCTGACGAGGAGTTTTCACAACAAGTTTCAGTTCATACAAGCTTGTATCTACCTCCTCAATTTATTCAAAGACTCATATACATAAACATGAATTCATGAAGAAGCCTGAAACCCAATATACTTTATCCAGAAGATGCAATATCACTTACCCATGGTCGTCACGTACATGTTAACCAAATCAGTATCATCCCTTTGTCTTGTTGACAAACACCTCCTGGCCGTTCAACACTTGGGGACTTGATCTCATGGACAAGATCAATTCAAATTTAGCGACCTTAGAATCAAGTCGGTAACACTCAACAACAATGAGGATAACAAGGCATGATCAACAGAAGCTCTTCACACCAAGGTCGTCATACAACTAGAGAACTTGCACTTTCTGTTGATCACATTTAGAGTAGGGCTACACCACTACTTCTACCTGCTTCAACAACACCAAACTGCCAACTGGAGACAAGAAGTAGAATTAAGGTCCCCCTTCTAAGAGAGACGATGCTAGCAATACCAACAAGATGATGTTCCTATACCTGCAAGACAAGTTATTAGTACAAATAAGAGAATAAGAGGAGATGAGGAAGAAAGGCGGCTTGTACTATTCGCATACACGAACTCTCTCTTGTCCATCCAACATGCTCTCCTCTTAAATACTCGTCCAAGTCAGGATCTTCTCTCATTTCCATCCAGGCGAAGGATCCTCTCTCATGACCGTCAAAGTTGTGGACTCTCACTTATCCGTCCAAGTTGTGGCCTCCTCTCTTGCATGTACAACAATGTGAGCTTGTATGGTCATACTTAAAAGCCTAAACTGTTGATGATGCATCCCAGATGATGATACTGCGCCTTTGTACATCTCTGTCAATCATCCCTAACTTGTAGATCCATTAACGTGACGATATTCAGTGTTCAAGTCTACTGCAATATCTCTGGTAATATTTAACAACTAAATGCCTTGTTATTTTATTTTCGTCAATATTAAACTTTAAAAAATTCTGCAAAAGAATTCTTGAGTAGGCGCTTATCCCTACTCTCTTTCTATCTCAAGCGCTTATCCCTGTCTTCTCATAAAATCATCAGAACAACACTGACGCTCACTATATTTCCTATATGTTCTATGATTTTTACAAACCTCAAGCTCCTAGATGGACTGCCCACTAGTATAGAGCAATTTGAGTTTCATCAGGCGCTTATCCCCGACTTCTCTCCAAATCATCAGAACAACATTGGCGCTCACTATATTTCTTAGATGTTCTATGATTTTATTTCACAAACCTCAAGCCCCTAGATGGATTGCCCATTAGTATAGAGAAAATTTGAGTGTCATTTGGTGTTATATCCCGCAGCTGAATTCCCAAAAATTAACTTATGTCAATATTCATTTCAACTGAATAGTGTTGACCTACCAATACATCTTTGTATAAACAAATCTCAAGCTCCTAGATGGATTGTCCACTAGTATAGAGAAAATTTGAGTATCATTTGGTGCTATATCCCGCAGCTGGATTCCCAAAATAAATAAATAAATAATTAACTCATGTCAATATTCACGCTCAATTAAACAAATATTGACTCACTAAAATGCCTATATAGATTTATATAAAAATCACATACGAATTCTCATCTCAGTCTTCTGAGGCACCGCTACCTCAGCACTCCTCTTAATGTTCTGAGGCACCACTGCCTCAACACTCCCCTCAGTATTCTGAGGCACCACTACCTCTAACACTCATCTCGGCGTTCTGAGGCACCATTGCCTCAACACTCTCTACAACCAACTAACGTTTCAAAGACCTTGTCCGACCAATTCCAAGTCTTGCCTTGCCATGGGTCCCTACTTGTCTATCCAAGAGGGATTTCTAGCTTGCTTATTCAAAAGTTCAAGACGGCTACTACTCCTCTGATAATATTTAACCGTTGAACTGAATAGTTATACTTTATTTTATTTTTTCTTCTGACATGCCACCATTTAATGCTTACCATGCAACATTACTCGTTCCGCGCTAAGAAGGATACTTAATGTAGATTGTGGATTTTTGACAAGGATAAAATAGTAAATTACCTCTCAAGACTCTGGTCTGAGAAGTACTAAACTTTTAAGTTCTGCAAAAGAATTCTTGAGTAGGCGCTTATCCTTACCCTCTCTCAGGCGCTAATCCATGTTCTCTTTCTATAGTATGACCAACATATACGATCAAATTGATGAATTTAATCAATATTCATCACTACACAAAATCATCAGAACAACACTGGCGCTCACAACAACATCCCCAGATGATTTATGATTCTTACATAAAATCTCAAGCTCCTAGATAGATTGCCCACTAGTATAAAGCAATTTGAGTATTATTTTGGTGCTATATTCCACAACTGAATCCCCAAAATTACCTATGTTAATATTCATGTTCAATGAACAATATTAACCTATTAAAATACATACCTATATATATATATTTAATTAAAATGTCACAACTGTGCTTAAATTAAATGTCAAAATTATGACAGACACAATTTCATCGTTTCTACTAGCTAAATCCCACCTCAATCGCATTAATCATTTGCTTAAAAAGATAACTAATATGAGTGAGGAAAGAATTCAATTTAAAGGTCTTTGAAACGCTTGATTTGCAACACTTATAAAAGTGTGTAAAGCGTGTCAAAAATATTTTCAAACCCTAATAAGGTTTTGAAAATAGATCTGCAACACTTGTAAATGTTGCAAAAAGTGTGACAAAGGTATATTTCAACCCTAATTAGAGGTTTGAAAACAGTTTTGCAACACTTATAAATGTTGCAAAAGCATGTCAAAAGGTTTCAAATCCTAATTTTAAAAACGTGAAACTCTTCACCTGAGGACCAAGCTTGGCGCTCCTTCTCTCCTCTCTTCAGCTAGGACCAAAGCTTGGTCTCCTCCTCTTCTCTCACGAGAAGAACAAAGATTGGTCTTTTCCTCTTCCTTCACGGGAAGACCAAAATTGGTCACTCTTCCTCGTCCTTCACTTGAATACCAAAATTGGACGCTCTTCCATTTCTTTTGTTCACGTGAATATTCTGGCTTAATGAATTAGGTTTTCAACAAATCTCAAAAATCCTAAGCTATACAAGATCTCTCATGCTCAGCTGCATACTCTTATCGATGCAGGATTGACTAAGATAGGCACAATGTTGTTTATACACAAACAAATATATATTTATTTTATTAGTCTGCTAGACTCATCAACTAGTCAAGCAAGGCACATTTATTTTATCCTGCTAGACTCACTAGTCAAGTCAAGCAAGACAGACTCATCAACTAGTCAAGCAGGACAAGTCTTTAATCAAGAAACCCATTGAACATGTCTCAATTGACTTGACATTAGTATTGTTTAATACTACAAAATTACACGAGGCATAAAATGTCACAAATAGGGGGATACTCATTAGGGTTTTGGTCTGGCGGTCTACGACATGTGGTGCAGCAGTGCACCCACTAAAGAGAAACTCTACACAAATCGATAACAATTGAGTAGAGGAGTGGTAAGTTGAGTAACCAACTATTCAACCGCAATTGAAGTGGAGAGCATTTGTCAACACCTTCTCCACTTTCACCACCACTACTCAACCATCGATAGTTTCTTCCAGAAAAGAGGTCGAGTGGTTATAATAGCTATGATATAAATAAATGTTCATTCTATTGAATAAGGGGATAAGTCTGAAAGACGAAAACAAGTTTTTCAAGAACAACAAAGCAAGTATGAGTTTCCAAGTTGAACACAAAAGAACTCGACCATTCAATTGTTCATAGCTATTCACGCCAACTACATCCAACAGATTCTTATACTCTGACCTTATTCTTCACTCGCTTCCCTCTCTAAGACCAACCCTTCTCCTTTTCATTTTATGACTGAAACAAGACTGGAACGGCCATTGCTTGGTTTAGGCCAGGATCGTACATATTGATCTCTCGAATCTAAACAAAGTACTTCCATGGTACAAATGTTTAAGGATTGACGAATTATCACATGCTTACCCCACTTTTTCTAAATTAGCCCTTAATTTGTTTTTCCCTACAAACACCAGGTTACCACCAAAGAAAATACAATACCCTATTGTCGATTTGCGATCAACCTGACATCCTGCATGGTCAGTGTCAGAGCATGTTGCTATACTTTAATCGGAAACTGAATAGTTAATGGGTTCATCTATCTTTTAAAACAAGGATGAACCCAGAATTATCTCATTTTCTAAAAAGGATGAATTTGGATTCATCTCATATTTTTATATGCTAAAGGAGATTGTGATGTTTGATACAATTTATTAGTACAATTTATTACTGTTAAATGAGATGGTGGTGGTGTGGCGATGTTTATTGCAGTTGAAAATGTTAGTAACATAACTTCTCAGAAAAGAACCCAACTAATTTTAGAAACAATTAAGTAGGGGGAAGTGAGATTTTTGCTCAATTTTGTTTGCAAGTTAAGAGATGTTGGAAAATATCATAATGTTTTTAAAATGAAAAGAATTAGAAATGAAAAGAATTAGCGGTGCTAAATTGGTGTTTTGAGTTCTTGAAGCAAGTAGTAAAAGAACGAGACAGATGATAAAATGAAGTTCGTTTTTTTTTTATTTCACTTTAGGGTCATATTCGTCCAAATCTAATTTAAAATAAGTTAAATTAGTTTATTCCATGCAATTCCGCCACTTACTCGTCTACTATACCCAAGCTATTATGTTAACCGAGTATTATACCTTTTTTTTTTGCTAACTCGCATGTCACATGAATAAATTTGTTCCATAAGTTTTGTTATCTTGTGCATGTGCAATCTATGATCAGGGTAAAATTGTTCACAAATAGCTATTTCATAAACTTTAAAACTATGTTTCCTAAGTACCACTATTACCCTTGTGTTTAATAAGCTTAATGGAGACCAAGTCCTATTTACTCTTCTATTGTTAATAGTAAAAATATCTAATAAAAGGTTTCACAAAAAATTAGCCAAACAAAGAATTTTTTTTTGTATATTAACGTCACTCATACGTGCATAAACTTATACAAAGAACAATACACACAGCTGGAAAAAAGAAAGAAAATTACTTCTGCTTTTAATTCAAAGATGGAAAAAAAAACATCACTAACTACTATAATCAGAAATGATACACTAAATTCTAAAACATTAAAAGAACATTTATAATTCTGTACATATATAATAAGTCTTCGTTTTCTATAGTACCATGAAAATTGTCTTCTATTGCTGGCATTATGTATGTCATCACAAATAAGTTAAGAAAGATACTCGTTTCGCTCGTGATAAAACTATCAAGACATGGTCTTGAGCCATTCTGACAAGAAAAACAGGAGTGTCACAATGTTTATACAGGACATGGAGGTCTTCTTAATGGTTGAGAACGACAGTTTAAAATTTTTCACAATCAAATAAATAAAATATATTATCCTTTCAATATTCAAGCACACTCCTATACAATAAAATGCTTACAGTGTTGCAATAATTTTTTATTTTTTTTAATGAAACACTTGTAAGAAAAAGTATAATGGTGGACAAGTTCCATCTTTCAAGTTATATTCCACCTCACTATTTGGATAAATCATAGAAGTGCAAGTCTAGTGGTAAAACTTCGAAAGCGAGAAGAAAAAAAAACGTCAATTCAATTAACACTAAATCTTTAAGCCTTTGACCCGTCTTGATAGATTTTACGTTATCAATTCATATGAAAACGTCATTTGGATTAACACAAAACATTAATCCAATTAACACTCAATCTCGACCTTTGGATATTGCATGAGAAATTTTACATCAACAATTCATATGAAAACGTCATTTTGATTTATACAAAACATTAATCCATTTGACACTCAGTCGGTAAGCCTTTGGACCTATCTTGAGAATTTTTACATCAACAGTTCATATCTGGGCGCCGATTGGGTTGACGTTTTTTGACAGATTCCGCCTTATTTTAATTAACGCTGAGCGTAAATTGGATTTGCGATTTTTGTTGGATTCCAAGCTCTTTTCCACGAGACCTTGGAAGATGGCATGGAAATAATATGGAAGACCCATATTTGGTAACTATTAACTTGACATTCTGCGTCTTTTCTAGGATTGGAATAACTTGGATTTCACTATTAAACTTTCTCTAACTTGTGTATTGCTTAATTATATTATGAATCCCTCTTTCATTAGCATGACAATAAGACCTTATATTTTTTTATATAGACAATAATAGTATAAAATCCTCACATATACTCGT
>JAJJMC010027696.1:0-15231 GCA_023531435.1 Papaver californicum | reverse complement strand
CCTCCTATATCGACCGATTCTGCCTTGTGTGCATTTTGAAAAAAATCCCCGAAGGATGGAATCGACACACGTTAACCGACTCTTGTGCCGATTCTAGCATTCAACAAAGTGGAACTCTCTAGACACTTTTTCGATTAGAATCGACGCATATAGCAACACTTATCGAACGATTCTGTTTTTTGAGAACTTTGGAAAAATCTTCAAGGGATGGAATCGTTCGATAAATGAGTCCCTGAATGCCGATTATTTGACCTACCAATACCGCCAAAATATATACCAGAACTGGTCGTTGTTCATGACCACATCCACCGATTCCAATTCATATTCTCCAGGAGATATAAAATCGTTGGATACGGTGTTATCTTGTCTAACGATTCTGCGTAGAACATAGACCATAAAACAATTCAAAATTTTGTAAAAAATCTTCTTTTGGACAATTACAAGGTTGAAAAACATGTTTGAAGATCTTAATAACGTATACCTGATGATTGGAAGCATTAAGACCTTCATTTTCCCGGTTAGATTCTTCATTTGCTTAAGTAAATTCATCAAATATACCTTGGTTCGCACGTTCTTGTTCATCCAACAAATAAACCAAATTTATAGGATCGAACTCTCTTTCGTAGTCTGATTGGTGATACGTAGATGCACTCACTTTATCATCAGCACTAGAATCCTCATCGTCACTATAAATTTTCATCTTTACTACCAAATCACAAAACCCTAGTTTTTCCCAACTTTTTCTCCTTCTTCTACAAACTTTGAAAAACAACTCTACTATAGTTCTTACAATCTAAGACTAACTATAATCTAGTTTTACTCACTAAATAAGTTTTAACTAACATTTGAATTAATTAATACTAATCAAACATACTAGTTAATAACATAAAATGTTAGATAAAGGATTTTTATTTTATTTTCATAATGACCATATTTTAACTTTTAGTGATAGACCAAAATATCCCCGTAGACCCCAATTTAAGGAGGTTTTTTAATTCCCTTCCAGATCCAATAGTCATGACTAGACAAATAAAAGTCAGATCCAATAGGCCTGGCTAGACAAATACAAGTCAGAAGATCATCATTCACAAAATGTTTATGTTTTGTTATGGTAGCCCACATAGCACTAGACTGGTTAAATCATTCTCCAAACTAATCTAGTTAATAAATTAATCAGACTGGTCAAATCATTCTCCAAACTAGTCTAGTTAATAAAGATAAATTAATTAAACCAGTTTTCTTAATATTTAGGTCACCAAATTTGGTTCTATCTTTCATGTACACCCCTTTTGAACCCATGTCCTTACCAAGAAGTTGGTAAAATGGAGTCTATTTGCCTTCATAATTTCTTAGGCAGTCGAAGACCCAACAATGTCTGGGTCAGAGTAGTCTTACCCGCAGGGTTGATATATTTGCCTTGTTGTTCAAAGGTCATATTTTATGCTTATGCAAAAGTTATTTATTTCCAAGTAATAGAAAAGGAATTACAAGTAACGAGGTCATGCTAGAGTTGTGTATGGTCGGTTTCAGTTCGATTTCGACCCAAACTAAAACCGTTAATGTTGGTTTCTAAAAATCTTACCATTACCGTACCATTAATCATCGGTTTAGTTTTTAGTCGATTTCAATTTATTACAGTGGTTTCGGTTAACCGACTGTTATGTCAGTTTCCTGAAACTGACAGTTCAAATCTTAAAATAAAAACAGATCACAATTCAAAGATTTTTAAACCTACACATTTATATTTCATATATATTCAAAATTCATAAACATTCCGAAACACAACATAAACATTACATCTTCATTCAATTTCACAGAAAACTTAAAAAAAAAAACTAATCATTCTAGATAACTAGTTTTCCACTACTAGTTCGGTCGGTTTTGAGCACAAACTAAAACCGAAACCGTTAATTTCGGTTTCCACTACTACCAAAACCCTTTCACTGCTAATCGGTTCGGTTTCATCATAATCGGTTTGGTTCCGTCTTAGCGAAAACCGTTACCATGTAAACTCACTGGTACAGAAGACTTTGTATCAATCAAAATAAGAAACAGGTATCTGTCACGTTCGAAACCATGCAGCATCTCATGGATTCGTTTTAGCCATGAAAATGCTAAGTACTATCCAATCCTTAGTCTGTTGGCAGAATAACAATCTGAATTCAATCAAAACGAGTTTTTGGAAGCAAAGGGCCAAAATATCAATTATACACACTTTTTTCATAAGAGGAATTGTCTCAAGCCATTCCTGAGTTGGGACATGACAAAGTACGTTGAGCTAGGATGGAATTTGCAGCATTCGGATGGGATTTCAAAAACCACATCTCTGAAAGGCTGTATTGTGGCTCAAATGTTCATAGGATAGGCATGATCTCATCTTCCCAAAATCAACTACTATATAGGTCTCAAATTAATACTTTCTACTCCTTCGCAAGAGCCAACCATTGCACACTCTAAACCCAAATACACAAACAGAAAAAAGATCTATTCATTCGTCATTTTCGATTAAAAAAAAAATTGTTTCAAGAATAACTGAAACAGATTGAAAAAACATTAAAACCCAAAATTAAAATAAAAAATTTTAACAAAAGGAAGGAGGCTCAGATTCGCCTTTAATCAGACATGCATAAGGATGTATCAATCTCCTCTCCTGCATCGGCGGCAGACTGGTTGCCAAAATTGAAAGATTCAAAAATGACCATCCAAGTTGCCTAGCCAGAACACTTATCATGGATGGAGAGTTACGAGTTAGATTGATTAAACCTTTGTCTGACAACCCCCATAGAGAGGGTTGTTTCTTTTTGAATCATCACTGCCTCATTTATTTATTTATTTATTTTATTTTATTTTATTTTGAAGCATAAGAGAGATAGAGAGAAAGAAGAATAGATAGATAGATAGAGAGAGAGAGAGGAGGGTTGTTTGATTTAATCAAGTTTAGAATCATCAGCTGTGATGCAGATCTGTTTCAGGAGAGGGGCAACAAACAAACCCTCAAAGAAAAACTCCCACATCTCTCCTTTTTCATGATCTGCAGCATCATACTTAAACCAATGAATGAATGAAATGAGTATTATTATTGCTAGGGTTTTAAAACCTGAAAACCAGAACTTTATTTATATAGGCTTTAACTATTTTCTTTTTCTTCCATTTTTGCCCATCTTCTATGTTTAATGTTATGAGGGTATTTAAGTCCACTATACCTATTGATTGGTTCTGCCTTCATAGTCATACTTCTGGATTTCTATGGAACACAACAGAGGAATCCCGATAATCAAAGGAAGTGGAGTTTGGATACTGGTTTAAGTTACTATTCGATTTCTTGCAGTAAAAAAGTAGAAAGTTATTTTGTGAACAAAATTTCTAAATGATTTCTAGATGAAAAAATATACTTTTTTGTGAAGCAAATTGTTTTTGCTTTTGACTTTTAAAATTGACTTATAATTTTGGTATCAAAAACATTTTAGAGAGCAGAACTTTTAAAGCCACAAGTATTGTATAGCCAATTGCACACCATCCGATTAAATTTGATGGTTAACAAGATTTATCAAATTCTTGCCTAGTTTTTTTTTTTTTTGAAACATATTGTTGCCTAGCTTGTCAATTGACTATTGCATTTTCTATTTACATACATGAAGGAAATATTTGTCAAAGCTCCTACTTAATTTCTTAATATTCTCAGTTCTTCTTAGCAATATAATAGACTTTTGTTTTTATTGTCATTGAGCATGATAACCCGGTCTAGACTTTTTCCTGGAGCCCATCTACCTGCTTCTCTTCCAGCTCTGTGTTCTGCCTCGTCTGGACTTGATCCTCCTGTAAAATCACATATTTTTCCAGAGTTATTAAACCTGATAATAACCCAATCTCTAAAAGTCAAGTTTGATCTAGAAGTGAAAAACAAACTGATAACTAGATAAGCCCCTCCATAAAGCTCTTGTGAAAACACACTCAAGAAACAGGTGGTTTAATACTTTCACCGGATAAGGAATCACATAAAGGACACTTGATATTTAATCCAAATAAGTCTACGGTCGACCAATTTTCTTTCTGACTGGAAGGCAGTCAGAATAGGAATAACATGGAGATCCCATATTGTTATACAATCAAACTCTTCTGAGAAGATTGTTTCTATAGCACAGGAGGTTAGAAGATTTAACAGAAACAGTTCCATCTCTAGTGTTTCTCCATTTTCCGGGATCCACACCATTCTGATTCATTATGCAGATCTATTTCAAAGATTCATTATCAAACAGAGAGCTAGAAGTGTGCGGATCCACTTACCTTGTTGATCAATAAGATTCACAAGTTTAAGGTTATGGTCTACAATCGTACCTTAACTGGGTTTTGGTATAGTGGGCATCAGTCAACTATCTATCATACTAGACCTTAATGTTATTCCTATTCCTATACTGGGTTTTGGTTAGATTTAATAACTTCAAGGCCTTTACAGATGATAGACCAAACCCAAGACTTGACAGTTCTTTTCTTTATTTGCAGTGGATCATGGTTAGAGAAAAATATTTACATTTCAGGATTGTACACCATAATTGGTTTGAGTTCTCAACAACCCCACAGGCAACTCTAGTGAGGAGAGCCAAATTGAATTTGTGAGGGTTTTTTAATACCCAAACCTCCACTAGCCTTGCCGGTGCATATTGAAATCCGAGACTTCAAATAGAGGCCCTTCTGGCCTTCCTTTTTTTGCCACAAAAAATCTCTCAGGATAGAATTCAGTCTTCCAAAGTCTTATTTGGAAGAGAAAAACACATCATTTGGAACAGTGGCATAGGACCGGTTACAGATCTATTGAGATTGGTCCTACCAGCTTAAAAAGCAACTTGGCTTTCCAGCCTGAACTCTTTTGTAAACATTATCAAGCATGTTCTGATAATTAAAGCTCTTAGATCTATGAAAAAGTAATGGAATTCCTAGATAAGAGTCAGTTTTAGTTTTTCTATTGACCTTGAGAATTCTAGACATAATTTTAGAATATTTATATTGAACATTTTTGCTAAAATAGATACCAGACTTCTGGTAATTGACCAACCGACTAGAGGAAACACAGAAGATTTTAAGTAAGTCCATTAATTTTTTTGCCTGGACCAGGTTGGCACTAGTATGAAAAGGAGTCATCAGTAAAGAACAAAGGTGTCACAGAAGGCCTATCCTTAGTGACTTTTATACCACTAATCAGATTGTTAGGACCCCCCTACCTAATTCCTCTAGTAGGAAAATATGTTTCGCCAGGAGAGATTCATAAGCACAGAATATGACGCAGTAGAAAAATGCACATATGTATTAAACAACAAAAATCACTATGAAGATCAAACAAACCAAGAATTTTAATAATAAAATTCCATTCAAGCCTATCAAAAGCTTTAGAGAGATCAAGTTATATGTGTAACCTGATTTTCTTTTAGTAGTTTTCATAAAATTTCATGGGCAACCACTATGTAGTCTGTGATTTGCCTTTTAGGAATAAAAGCAGATTGATTTGGAGAAACAAATATGTCCAAATAAGGTTTAATCCTATTAGGAACTATTCTAGCCACTATTTTGTGAGTAATAGGCTTGTACTCACTTGGAGTACAGGGCAAATTAGTTTTGGGTACAAGAGATAAAAGTGTGGTTGATCTTTTGATCAAAACTTAGTTCCATGAAAACCTTTTAAACCCATCTAAAAATATCATCACTTGGAATGTTTCCCGTGATGCTGGAAAAAACCTGGGGGAAACCATCATGACCTGTTGCCCCCCCCCCACCCACCCCCCAAGAGTTCATCGTGCACAGGGCCTTTTTTAATTCCTTTATCAGAAGGAACAAAACACAACAAATCATACTCATGAAAATTTAAGACAAATTGAAAGACTGTCAAAAACAAGATCAGTAGCACTACCTGAAGAGGATGCTATGCTTTTAAAATGATAAAAATTAAGCTACTTAAAGCTCCTAGTCCTTAAATTCAGAGAACATAAGGGTCTCTCCAAGCAGAGATTCTATTAATTCTCCTTTTCTCGGATGCACTTTGATGGAAAAACTGAGTACTATGATCGTTTTCTTTAACCCATTTTTACTTAACATGTTGACCGGTTGACCCCAATAGATCTTTTCCATAGCATACCAAGATTCAAGATCAGGATGCAGACATTCTAGTAAATTTTGTAGCAAGAGTGTATGGTTTTTTGTTTTCAGGTTCAATTTCCTGAAGAATGTTAGAAATGTTTCTTAATACATCAGCAAACTCATTCTTGTTCTAGTTTCTTAGTCTGGATTGAAGATTGCAAAGAACTTGATTCCGCAATTCTTGCTTTTGCTAGCAAAAATACAGTTTCAAACACAGATTGATAGGAATTATACTCTTGCCAGCACTTCGTATATCTAGGAGGTCAGCTAATTTTCTCACTTTTAGGCACAGATTCCAGCAAAATGGGAGCATGATCTGAAGCCACTCTCGTGAGGTGATTATTTTGAGATAGAGGGAAATATTCAAGTCATTTGTGGTTGACAAGAACCCTGTCAATTCTTTCTTGAATGTTATTCACACCAGTTCTCCTGTTAGTCCATGTGGTCGTCTGTGTGAAAGCCTGAAAGGTAGACTAGAGAATTTGAATCGATAAGCCCTAACTTTCGAATGCAGCTATACACATAAGATTTACTCAGAATTTCCACCTTTTTGCTCAGAAGTATGCTGAATGAAATTCATGTCCCCAGTGATGGCCCAGGGACTAGAATGAACAAGGGCACCATAAGTGAAAGAAATATGCATTGAAAAAGTGTCCTTTAAAATCTTAAAATGGAAAACATTTTCTTTAAACTTAACCAAAGAAGCATAAATTCCACTTTACCAAGCAATAGCAAAACCTCCAGATTCTCCAACTGATGGGATAACAAACCAATCCCTTGACTTTCAATTATGCAGAACTCTTTCCATAAGAGGTATTTTAGATTTTGTTTCTGATAGGAAAATAACATCTATGTTATGAGTTTTCATTAATGCCCCGTTCGGTTCAAGGAATTGAAGGCTAGGTAATCCAATTCCTAGGGAATGCGCCCAATTATTTGAACCCAACGGGACAAATCAACTCTATGTAATTAAGATTTTTGATTCCTAGGAATCCGATTCCCTCCAAAAAATAGATTTCCATTGCACTAGTCCAATAGTGCAATGGAATTGGATTCCAAGGTAAGAACAAAAGTAATTGAATTACCTCAACCAACCGCTAATTTTTTGGATTTGAATTCAATTCCTTGGAATTCAATTCCAAGAATTAGATTACCCCATAATTGAATTCCTAAGATTTCAATTCTTCCAACCAAATGGGGTGTAAGTGTGTATGGTGATTTTGCTTTAACTGAGATCTAAGGACCTGCATATTCCATGATAGAACCTTAAAGGAACACCCAGAGAATCTAGGATCCATTCTATCAGATTTGGTACTGAATATAATCACACACAAGAATGGAAGAAGCAAATAAGAAGAGCTATAATGAGCAAGAAAAGAAAGTAAAAGGATAGCAATCAAGCAAGCATGAGAGGAAGCAATAAAATTATTGAGTCATACAAGAGCGGAGCAAGAGATACAATGAAAATAAATTAAAACAAAATAGATGTTGGACATTAAGAGAACCATGGGTATTAATATGGAAAATGCAGTTTAGGCTATATGAAAGAGCAATAAGATGTCTGGAAATAAATTGAAGAGAAACTAGGTTAAGCAGGAGAATAAATTTGATGTAATAAGGGATTACCTTAGCAGGCTCCAAGGTACTAAATGTATGTCCCTGCAGCTCATTTCTTTTCCCACCAGATTGGAACTACAATAAGAGCTGCATCAGAGGTTTCCGTGTTCAGCCTAGCCACCGGTTCCAATCTTTCTTCCTCCATTAACACCTTTTCAGCAACTTCATGAGGAATGGAGTTTTTTCGACTTTGCCATCCACTTCGCCTTGCGATACTTCATGAGATGATTTTTGGCTATGCATGTGTTAACACAGGAGCAAGTCACAATTTTGACATATAGTAATGTACAGTCTGTGGAAGAATACCCAAGAAATTTTTTGTATACTACAAACTATAGTCTCCCTATCTATATATCTACTGAACTTGGAACAAGGAAACTGATTAGGGGCGACAAAAATGCAAGAACTGTCACCCGTTTCTATATAAGATAATGATGGTTTCTTACCACATATGTACATTTTGAGCCTCATCAGTGGTAATTATGAACGCCGAACAACCTGCAAACAGAAAGATGCGGAGGCCATTTAGATTTAAATAATAACAAAGTAGAATCAAGTCCTACAATCCTGAAGAAAAAAGAGTAAATCAGATCACAGATCCAACACAGCAAGTAAAAAAGAGAAACAATGAGTCGAAATGAAAACTGGCAGTCCATGGAGGAGAAAAGAGAGAGAAAAAAACTACAGGCTACAGAGGAAACCAAAAAAGAAAGGTCAATACAAAACGCTCGCGCCTGATAAAAGCATGTATATTCTATCAGATCCACCATTCCGGAACCAAAAATAAGTAAACAACAGAGAGCACAGAGTTGACCGAAGGAACACTAGCAGACCAATTAGAAAACAAAATGTAATAAACACATTAAATCAATCATATTTAACATAAATCATATGGCAGTACTGCACTATAGATTATTAACAACTCGGACACTGAGTAACATAAATAGATTGATAAAAAGTGTAGGAAAAGTAATTCTGCAATTCTTAATGATCAAGACCCCAAATCATACCATATAAACATTGAGCAGTAGAAGGAAAAAAGATTTGGTGTTGGAAATCACTTGGGTTACCAGTTCAAATCAAATAGAACCATGAACATAGACAGAATGCAGGAGGTATAAATCATATTGGCATCGATACTTTTAACTTTGAAGTATGTTCTCCAGGACCCCGCGACTAGCGATAGGTTCTAACTCTTGATCAGTCTGATCCTATAAAACAGAAAAGCAATATTAAGTACATAATATCTGAAAGCATTATCTTATAAACAATTTTGGTCTGTCTATGTTCAAAAAATTATTTATTACCGTAACAGAGTTTGGGCCAGGATCCTTCAACCATAAGCAAGGACGACTGTCGTGTCCGGGACTCTTGCATTTGGTGCATGTCGTGATGCTGCTTGCAGGCTGATCTGGTACAAACTTGTAGTTATTATTATTCATGGGAGAGTCTTCTGTATTATCTTGTTGAAGACTGGGAGATGCGGTCGGGTTTGTAGAACTGTCAATCTGACAATCTAACATATTGTTTCCAATCTGATCATTTATATTGACAACTGTTACAACTCTAGAGGCATCAAAAGCATTTTTCTTTGCATCCAATATTTTATACCTTGCCTCTCGTAAAGCATTAAATGCAACCTTAAAACTATGGTCTGATGCCACCCCTTCCTCTGCACATTTGATGGCTTCTTGATACAAAATATTATACTGCATGTTCTTCGCCTTATGAGAATCTGATTGAGACTCAACAAAGGGTAAAAGATCTGATACAGCCTCGTCCTTGGCATTTCTCGTCCATCGTTTCAGGATATAATGAGATGGAAGAATGAACATATTTGTTGCTCTGAAAACTGCGAGTATATGTCTGCAAAGAATGCCTTCTGATTCAAACATTTTGCAACTGCAACTAGCTACTTGTTCCGACTCATTAAATGCAACAAAATATGCCTTACGTCCTTCATCGAATCTTGCTACCTCATATGTGGTGATTGCTCCATTATCCACACTCTTCTTCACCGCAAGAACGAGAGACTCAAAAATCTCAACTTGGAAAAGTGTGAAGATTTTTCTCGTATATGTATCTGCCGCTTGTTTCTCCATAGGCAAGGGTGTTTTCAGAACAGGTTTGGTGTAAAATGTGTTGAATTCTGCCCGAGCTTCTTTTTCAAAACGATCATTCATAGCTTTCTCATACTGCTCAGCAAAATCTTGTAAAGTTGTTCTTGCATTGACATAGCCATCGAAGAGTGAGTTCACACTTTCACTTCGTTGGGTTGCTGACATTCCCGCAAAGAATATGTCTCTTAAGTATGCCGGAACCCATACTTTACAGTCAACATATAGTGATTGAAGCCATTCATTTCCCAGAAGATTATACTTATCAAGGAGTGAACCCCAAGCTAATTCAAACTCTTCACCAGTTTCACTCTTGTTAACGCACTTATCGATCTCAGTTTGAAATGTCTTTGGAAGTGCACTGTAGACCTGTCCCATTTCTCTAGGCATCTTGCTCAGGATGTGCCACTTGCAATATCGATGGCAAGATTCTGGGAAAACTCTCTCGACAGCAGTTCTTATGGTTATATCATGATCTGTTATTATTAACCCCGGTTGCCGACCAGACATTGCTTCAAGCCATGTCTTGAAAAGCCAGATAAAGGTAGACTCAGAATCGTCCGCAAGCAATGCACAGCCAAACAATATGGACTGTTTATGATGATTTACTCCTGTGAATGAAGCAAACGGCATTTTATATTGATTCACTTGGTATGTTGAGTCAAAAGCAACCACGTCAGAGAAGCAATTGTAAGATATTCTTGACCTCGTGTCAACCCAAAAAACACTGCTCAGACGGTCTTCATCATCTACCTGTATTGCATAAAAGAAAGCAGGATCATTGGCTTTCATAATTTTAAAAAACTCCAGAAGACTTTGTGCATCTAGACCAAAGGTGCTTAGCCGTCCTTTCCCAATAAAATTAGTTTCGCCTTGAGTGGGAAATCCATTTTTATTGATCACTCCACACTCCTCGGTGAAGAAATTCCCTGTACTCTTTGTACTGATTTCTGGTGATTCATATTTACTACTCAAGCTTTTCTGTGGCTCATGTTCCGGTCGATGAGATCGCAAGAAATGTCTCATAGCTGGAGTTACTAACTCATGATTATGAGTTTTCTCTAACTTCGCAACATACCATTTTCCACAGTCTCGCCTCCTGACTGTCATCATTGCCTTGCAACCTTCCCTTGTGATAGGTCGGGCTCTCCTTCTTTTTGCATCATCACTTGAATCGATCTTTCTTGCTCGCTTATCCCTACGGAAACCTTCTTTAGAACAACAAAATTCCCTTGAAATAATTGAATTGTCCTTTTTTGAACGATAGTACGAGTTCACCCGGATGCTAAACCCCATTTGCTTCGCATAAGCATTATAAAAGTTCCTGGCGTCATCTTCAGAAACAAATTCCAGGTTCGTGCTTGGTTCTGTGATTCCACCAGCCAAACATGTAGATAAGTCGTCCTTTTTCGTATCATCCAAAACCATGGGAACTTCAACATGTTCTACAACACAACACTCTTCGGTGTCATCCTCCAAAGCCACATAGTCCATCATGTTGTCTTTCCCTAAACAACAGACAGTTTCTCCATGTTACTTGGCATGTTCTGCTAAATGACATATTAAAGATCAGCTCAAACCAAAGCAATAATTAAAGCAGGTAAGCTAAGTATTTCAAAACAATTAACACAAGAACAAAATTAGTAAATTCTTGTTATTACATTTGAGGCCAGTCTTGAGAGAGTTGGTGCAATCAATCAAAACAAGGTGACTAATTTTTGTAAATCCCAAAACCAGTTCTTGTAACGTTTCCATTTCATAAAAGAGGGTACCGATTAAAGAACAAAAGTCATCAATAATGTAAAACACTATTCAATTCAATGCAGAAAAGAACAATTAGCGGAACCAAATAATACAAGGCAACAAAGCTAGCTAACAAATTCTCAAAAAAGTGGCATCCAAATGTAGGAGGTTCCACTCAATTGCTGAAAATCGATACATGACATTCAGACATTCTCATTCTTCGAATAATTTACTGAATCCATGTGGTTAACAAATTCTCAATAGAATGGCTTCTAAATGTAGGAGGTTCCATTCTGTCCCAAAACAAAAATCCATGACATCATTCTCATTCCTGTAATTTTTTGACTGAAACCATATAAACTCAAAATTGCTGAAATCCATTCATACATCAATCGTACAATGCAATTCTATCCCCAATTAAATGAAGCAAATTCTTCTTATTATTTTTCTTAGTAACAGCGAATTTCAATAAAAAATAACAGTATTTCCAAGTGAAAAATCAGTTTTCTTATCCACTCAAGAAAACAAGTGGAAAGCCAACATTACAAAAACTCTGAACTAGAAACAAAAACCCTAGACAAATTTATGCAAAAAAAAAAAAAAAAAAAAAAGTGATTCAAAATTTTAATTGTGTTGAGTAACTAACAAAAACAAGAGTACACAAATAGCTATAGAGAAAGAGAGAAGAATTACTCTGTAATCTTTTTGGTTGTACTGTTGAGGAAGAAGAATGACGAGGGCGATGAGAGGACACGGATGAGGGTAAATCCTTTGTTTTCTGAGTGGGTCCAGGCAATCTGAGGAACACTAAACGCCTAAGCCGTATGGGCAACCCCAATGGAATGCTCACATGACCAAATTTGTTTAAGCATTTTGGGTCTACTACTATAGGATGGCCAAAGCCGCTCGGCTGTGCTATGGTCTAACGACAGTGTGATATCTGAGTGGGTCGTAGCTTGGCTGCTCAACTATATCTGAGAGCTTCTCAATAGATTGTGTATCGAAAAAAATCATATTCCGTAATCGTATTTATAAAAAATTATCTCCAGTCCATTGATGTAAGGATGATATGATAAAAAATAAGTTAGACATCCTTTAGGTGAACCTCTAGTTTTAAACATTCACCAATTATATAAGGATTATTAATAAAAACCATTAAAAAATAAAATGAAAATAGTTTTAACCAATTGTATACTTATAAATAAGTAAAAAAATGATAGAAAATTTTATGGACTGGGGATTAAACTTTTTTTCCTAATATTTAGGATTTTATACCTAGAAAATGTCTAAAAAACATTCACTGTTGGAGAAGCTCTTAGCTCCCAATGGTTTACGTTTGATCTCCTATATATATTTTAACCTCTTTTTTTATTTGAAAGAATTATAATCTCATTTTCAACACCTTCTCTAGACCTTTTTTTTATTTTAAATAAATTTTGTTTACTCTCACACAAATCTTTTCTAATCCTCTAATAAAAGTTTTCCAATAACTTTTTCTTGAAATATAACTTCATCATCTCAAGCTATATCATGCTAACCCAGAATTTGTGGTTCTAAGTATATTGTACAAGAAAATTCTTATATTTATAGAGATTGTGTATTACGAATACTGGATTCTCCATAAGATGCGAACAACATATTTCACAGTTTAGCATAACATTCATGAAAGATTACGCACATATATTGGAAATCCAATAATGCATTATTATTTAGGGTTGTGATCTAACACAGTCAGCAAAAATGTGAACGCATTTGTAGATGTAATCATGGAACTAAATCGAATCAAAAAGAATGGTGAAACTAACATTGTTAAGAAATTTTCAAATTTTGATTTGTTAGCTTGTTGTAATCTTTAACTTATTTTGTTTTACAAATTGTAACAATGAAAAACTCGAGAGGAATGACAAACTAAAACAAATTTATTCCTGATTTGCTAGATGATTTTGTTCAACCACCTACATCAGCATGAATTTAAAGATTAAGTAGTTTTAACTGAACGCAAGAATTTGTTATAATTAAATATAACGGGTTAGTTCATTTTAATTATGCAAGGGAATGACTTGTGTCATACAGTCTTACAACTTTAGCCTTTTCACGACGCATAGTAAGTGTTAAATAATTATGGTCAGAGTATAGAATATTTCTTATTTTCCTATTTTTTATTTCCATTTCGACGTGACTCAGTTGCAATCCTTGGTAATCCCATATTTTCCAAGTACAATTAGAAAATCACTTTACACAGATGAAATAAGTTATTTTACCCAGTTTAACAATCCATTTTGGAATTATGATAATGATTTTCTAAATTGTAATTATAAGGGCTGCATATCGGGTCGGGTTTGGCCCCACGCGCACCCGACCCGCCAGTTGGCGGGTGACTGGAGTATTCACCCGCACCCAACCCGTCGTAGGACGGGTCGGGTCGGGTTTGACCCACCATTTTGATGGGTCGGTGTGGGTGGGTGCGGGTCACCCGCCCAGATTCATATGCACCTCTATAAAATCTGAAGAATGGAAGAACGTGAACGTTGAGGCTATAACTCAATGATATTATGCTCTTAATAATTCACCTGAAGGAACTGAACATCTGGGTTCATCTCTGCAAATTAACAGATCTGCAATACAAATCCAATCATCACAAAATGATATCTCTTTCTAATTAATTAATAACCTAAACTGAATCGAGATCAAGGTAATACCTTTGGATAAAGTGTTTTGCAACCACCACAACCAAGAGAAAAGAAATCAACAATAACTAATTTATCTCCTGCATTTGACAAAGAATCGACCAGATTTTGTGCAGACGTAATTGGAAGATAATCTTCTCCCAACTTAATGGCCTGATTTCTCCCAACTTAATGGCCTGATTTATACTACTGATATAATGCACCAATGAATGCATTACATAACTATCTAGGATTTCAATTTGATTAAATGAAAAGGATCCACAATTTTAATGACTGAATTGATCTTTCAATTAATAATAAATTCCCATTTAATAAAAAATCATTGTCAATTAAAACAAACACAGATGAAACTCACTTCAAGTATCTTCACAATTGAGGATTCCTTGAAAGTCTATGTCCATGGGAACAGCAATGCAGCAAAGCTCTAACCTGTTTCGCAATACATTCATGAGACGCACCTGAGGACATAACAACTGTGAAAATGTAAAACCCCGATTAGTATCGAAACAAAATTAATTTCATCCACATCATAAACCTGATAGACACATTTTTGTGTCCGACTTGATCTCAATTTTATATATTGTTAGTATTCGATTTTGTACTTATTATGGTTTTTTATTGCTTTTTAGGTATTTCTGGAGAAATGTTAAAGGCACCCTCAACTTGGATTAAGGCACCCACACTTTGGTTAAAGGCAACCACACCCCAAATTTCAAATGATAGAAAGTTGCGGGAAGAAGAATTTCTATTCTTCACGTACAACGTGAAATAAGAAACTCAAAAGAAATTTGGAAACAAGCTTGGAGTTTGGAAATTCCTTTACTTAGGAAACTAGAATTGTGTGTGAAAGAATTAAAAAAGGAATGATATCGATTTCTTCTCTTATTAGCATCTAGAAACGAAGAAATCAGGAAGTAAAGAATTCTGTTTTTGGAAAAGAT
>JAJJMC010027684.1:0-13219 GCA_023531435.1 Papaver californicum | reverse complement strand
TGATCGACGACTATAAATTATAGTCGCGCGTTACGTTATGGTGTCGTTTGTTTCCAAGCGATTCTACAAAATCCCGTTTAAAAACAAGGACGTAGAGTTGGCATTCCGCCAATGTAAACGGGATACCTAAATTCCGCTTGTCAACACGAAACTCTGGAAGCTCGTCCTCGTCATAAGCGAGGTACCTTGAAACCGCTCCAACAATTCAAACACGGGCGTGATGCTAGCCCTGCGTTTACAGTTGGCGTGATATTGTTGCCACGCCTGGAGCTGGGCGGAAAATTGGAAAACCGTCTATTTCATAGACCCAACCCTAGCATCACGCCCGACATTTCCTAGACCCAACCCTAGGATCGAGTCCGACACTTCCACCACACGTGTACCTCGCACGGCAAACCAGCGTCATTTTAATACCTCGTCCGTTTATTAATTCACATGGTATTCCGCACACTGAGTAGACGTGAATTTGACATCCCGCCTGAACAAACGGAAAGTTGAAATTCCGCTGGGAGAATAGACGACATTCTAGGATCGAGTTTGTAGTTTTGGTTTGCGGACGCGATATCAAAATCTCGCATGTACCAGGCGTTGTGTTCATGGCTCGTCCGTTTTTCCAAACGAAAATACAGTAATTCGCTAATACCCAAACGCCAGTTTACTACATCGCTTGATTATTCCCGGCTGTTTTTACCCCGGATCAAAGATCAAATTTTTTGATCTTTGATCGATGGGTATAATCGTGTGATTGTGGACGCCCTTAGACGATCAAGCCAATTTTCAACACAAGGCATTACATGTGAAAATCATTTTGGTGTTTTCATTACTGTGTTTCACTTTTATTTAAGTGCTGCTGTGAACGAAGATAAGGAATCCGTGGTCAATAATAGAAGGTCGTGTAACAAGATTTAAACCGATCATTGTGCAAGATCCTTTTCATAGCTTATTGAAGTTGAACACTTCAAGATTTTCGATGTCGTGAGTGTTGGAATATTATAAAGTGTACATATAAGACAAAGAGGTGGCCGTATAGACGAAGGATAGATAAAAATGGCGGTGTAATTTGTGCATGAAAAGTGAAAATAAAATCGAAGAAAATCTGGAATTATGCGTATTACTTAGTCAAACCATAGATATGATATTATTTCATAGGTTTAGTTAACTTTATAAATTAAGTGTAAAATTATTTTAAAATATTTTAATGATCAATAATATAATTCACCTTTTGGATTTTTTTGTGGACTAGACTATTCATGTCGAATCACGTTAAACATATCTTCTATAGATTTTGATAGCTAGATAATTTTTCTTTATTTATTTCATCTAATATCAACTAATCTTAAATTTCTTTATTCAATAAATGATATTCATCTTATTTTTGATTATATCAAAATTCAAGAGAACACAAAAAGTGCAAGACATTCTTCGTAGATCGTTGAAGCAAGATTAATTATTTATGAACATTAAAACTTTTTTATCTTTCAGTTTGTTGATTTCCTTTACACTTGGGACGTGTTCTGGAGAAAGTAGTCGAGGTGTCCTTTTTTCGAGTGTATCATCTTTCTCTGGGCATTGCCTGCCGGAACACTTTTTTTTCAAGAGTAATCTACTGATACTTCAATTTGATTTAATCAATTTATAGCATTGCTTGATGACCGGTGACCATGACAATTCCAATAATAAGACTTTCTTTGGTTGGAAGTTTGGTATTGTTTTCTATTATGCTGAACCCTGAATCACCAAAATGTTCTTCATTCAGTGTTCTCGATTTTAGGAAATTGGTTAACCGTATTCTGCAATGTAATTTTACTGTTAGGAATCTGTTTGTCTGCTCATTTTATAGCCTATCTTAAAACATTAAAACTTTATTGAATCTCGTCACCGGGAAGACCACTTTCATACATTACATCGCCACAAAAGCCTTCTTTCCACCATCACCTGAAGAACCAGCTGTGATGACTTTCAAGGATATTGAACCTCACAGTCTGTGACAATGGCCTGTTTAATAACCACAAAAGATCCATTGAAATGAATAATGAAAATTACACACCTCTGTTCACTAAGGCTTAGCATTTTCATCGAAACACTACCTACATTGACAAACAGTGGCATGGTTACCTTCCTTGACATGGACACAGGGGGGTATATGAGCTGGTATGTTTCCAGTAGCTTTTCTCATATCTGGAGAGAAATATACAAGTAAAACAGCTTGACTTAGTACTCTCATGCCGAAGAAGTGTAAATTACAAATCACTTAGCGAGAAATGTTTAGTTGATTGACCTACCGTTAATCTTTCTTATCATAGTTGAGGGGCATAGGTCCTCCTAACAACGATTTTTTTTATCATTTTGCTTTGTGACTAGTACCTGCAAGGATTCGGCCCCGATAGAAACATTGCTGGTGAAGGGACATTTTAATGTATGTTTTCCTGAATAAAAAGCACCACCCAAATTTCAGAGTTTTATATTACAAGCTCAAAAGACTAACAAATAAACATGGGAACCATCTAGTTAACTTTCAAGAAATAGTTTCTACTTTCTAAAACCCACGGTAAATTGGGATCTACTGGCAAGCTTTACCCTAATGCAATCCCTAATATGCTGGTCCTAGTACGCTAAGCCATTATCCGTTGCCGTGCGCTACAGCCTGCAGAGGTGGATGATGAGCTTCTCTTTCCTGTATGGCATCAACATAAGGATTCTTGAGACTGAATATATCATACGCCGATTGTTACACCCTTGCATGAAATCCAGCTATAATGCTTCTACAAGCACGTGTCATGAAGGAGCAACTCGAGAAGGGTAACGAGATGTAACAACCTATGTTGTGTGAGGCGCCCGAGGCGACCAAAAATAAATAAATTAGAGGTCGTAACTTCCGCCTTTGGCGCCTCACTGACGAGGCGCCTTTAACAGCATAGGTAACAACATCAAAAACTCAGCTTGCCTGTACTTGCCTAAGAGTGCCTGGTTACATATTAAGCCCCGCTGCTCTTTTATATTTTTGTTTCTGTTTCCAGAATATCGAACTAAATAAAAAAGCACAGTGGATAGTTTTGATTTTGAAATGTATAAAAATTATCAAGTTGACATTGTTGCAGCAGATGCTGATGATTTATTTTCCTGGGAAGACTGGGTAGATTCCAGGTTAAGACGATTAACTCTTTTAAGGTAAAGTTCATGCTTCATGTAGTTGATTAGCACCACTCCTGATTATTTATTTTATTTTTTGTCAGTAAGGTATAGACACGGTATGTTGCAGTGTCATCCTTGAATTTGTGAATGTGCAATCAGAGCAGCAGCCAAAGCGTACTACTCAGGTTAAGGGTAACATAAGCTGTTAGATACCAACGCCAAGGTTGGAAATAAGGCGCCCAACTGATTATAACACAATAACAAAGAGACCTCACATGCTCTATGGTTTATACTGCATCAAACATATTTAGGCTCGGATATTAGACTTACAGCCTCCTAGGAAGTTCATTTCAGTAAAGTAGGAAGGCAACAATACATACATATTTGACCCTCAGGCTTCAGCATTAAAGCCCATCCACACCAAAGGTAAGGCCAACAGCCGATGTTCCAATATAGAAAGAACAATATGGAAAAGAACTTAAATCAAATGGACACAGATGATGCATAAGTAGAAGATAGAAACAAAATAAAATCATATCAAGTTCATATTAATCAAATGCCAAATTAGGACACTACCTACCTTGTCTAATAATTATCTTGCTTCTAAATCAAAACAAAATTTCCAGCAACAGATTCAAAAAAACAGAAGGAAACTACAATATTTGGAAACTGTTGTCCGCTCATTCTATGACATCTTAAACATTAAAGCTTCATTGAATCTGGGACTGGGAAGACCACTGAAACAATTCCTTACATAGCTACGAAAGCCTTTTTTCCACCACCACCCGAAGAACCAGCTGGGATGACTTTAAGGACATTGAACCTCACTGTCTTTGACAATGGCCTGAAAAATAAAAGTAAAAGCTCCATTATAATGAAAACAGAAAACAACAACTTATCCACACTGTTAAAAGATGAGCAATCCTGTTACAAAAATTACCTGCATTGACCAACAGTAACATGGTCACCTTCCTTCACACGGAAACATGGGGAAATATGGGCTGGAATGTTAGAGTGCCTCTTTTCATATCTGAAAAAAAGAATTCAATCATCTAGCATTAGTACTCTATTTCATGAAGAAGTCCAACTCAAAGGGACAAAGCAAGAAAATGGTAGTTAAACCCACCTTTGATACTTTTTCACATAGTGAAGGTAGTTTCTCCTAACAATGATGGTTCTCACCATCTTTGCACTGTGACAAGTACCGGCCAGGATACGACCCCTGATAGAAACGTTGCCAGTGAAGGGGCATTTCTTGTCAATGTATGTTCCTGAATGAAAAACACCAGAAAGTTCTCAATAATAGCTTATAACAAATTCTAGACTTTAAAAACATCTGGCAAAGCATTCCAAAAAACAATCCTACTTTCAAACAAATGCATTTTAGAACCATCTAAACCGAAGTTGAGAGCTTAAAACCTAAGTAGAGAAGCAAACTAAGGGTTGACTAATGCACATGTATCACATTGGAGATTAGCAGTGAGAATAGTTGAACTTAAAGAGAGGAGTGCTTTCGACTCATAGACCAGATGCAAAAATACCAGAGAAGCAAGCTCACAACTAACAACAGACATTACCAGCACAATTCTCAAAACAATAAAAACTTAAACCTACAACAGGAAAAATGGACTACATATAAAGGACAAACTCAGGATAACCAATCTAAACAGACATGCTTACAACTTTATAATGAAATGTAAATGAAGAAAACACTAGATTGCTAAACAACTAGAGTTCAAGGGATCAACATCATTAATCTATCCTACAAATCATTGCACACAAACAAGATACTGCTGACCTTCATCATCACATAGGAGATGTAAAATAATATCAACATGAAAAGTAATACCATACAGTAGAAATAACAGCAAGTGACCCAATGTTTTGAATTACTGGGACATATTCCTAATTCAGATGAGAAAAAATAAGTATATCTCAACATTTAATGCAGTTCCTAATACATAATTCATTAGACAACTCAACTCACAAGTCACAACTAATTCAACTCACTGGATTCATTTGCAAAAACTATTGGTAGACAAGGCCTAATAATTTTTTCACCATTAAACTGATAAATAACAAAAACAAATAAAACTTCATCTCTTCAAACAACAAATCCATTTATTCAAGAAGCAAACAAACCTTCAATAGCTTCTCTGGGAGTCTTGAATCCCAAACCGACATTCTTGTAGTATCGGTTTCCTCCCTTTCCAGGACGCTTTCCCTTTCCAGATACTTTAGAGCTACAAAAACCAAATCACGGAATCAGTATTTTAACATGAAGGTATCAGAGCATAAACATCACTAAAAAATGAAATTATCAGTTCTTCTCACCATTGGAACACCTTAAGTTGCTTCAAATAAGCCTTCTCCGTCTACACACAGCAAGAAAAACCACAAACTCATTAGATCTACAACCCAAAATAAGAAAACAAACAACAATTAAACAAAAAAAATTACAAATAACCCTAAATCAAAATCTGAAGTACACATAGATTAGGGTTTTAGGATAAGAAAAAAAAAAAAAACTATGAAAATCGAGATTTAGATGGCGACTCCAGATAAAGCATATTCAGAGATGAAGATGGTGAGTTTAATGGATAGATGCAATACCTGTTCAGCCATGGTTGAGTATTCTTTAGAGGCGAGTGGGGGTGAAGAGAGACGAAAGAGTTTAGGTTTTATGTGTGCTTCTACTCGCGCAAGAGAAACCCTAATTCTACTAAATAGCTATTTATGCCCACAAAAGGGTATAACGATGATAGGGTGTATCCGAAATAGCTTAATAATATTATGATAAGACGAAGGCAGGAGTTATTTGAATTTATCCTGGCCGTTTGTAAATTTTGATTTTCATAAGTTATAATCCTCGAGATACCAACATTTACTGCTCATTATGTGCCCCTCGATGGAAAATTAGCTATGGAGATTACAGTAAAACCTCTATAAATTAATAATGTTGAGACCGGGATATTTTATTAATTTAGCGAGATATTATTATATCGATAAATTAATAATTTATTAATTTAAAGAGGTTTTACGTATTACCTTTAAATTTCCAAGTCCAATGTACTAGTTACGATGTATATTAGTTAGAGATGAAAAATAAATTACAAAAACAAGTTCCAAGGCACATTTTATGAATGTACATTCACAAATTAATTGAATTTGTCAAGTTCATTGTTTTTGAATAAGTAAAAAGTTAGTTCATGGTACCAAAAAGTTGGTCCATGGTACCAACGCAGTACATTAAACATGGTTAGAAATTTGATCACTATAAAATGTCCAATTGAAAATTTTTAAAATCACATCAACTATGGCTCTTAAACTAAAAGGTGTTCAAAAATCAACAATGACCGATCAACAACGAAAATTGTTATGTGAGTATAAGAGAGATCACCAAGGATGCACTCAACAAGATTTGTGCAGTGGGTTGACAAAACTTTCAATTTGAAAGTTAGTCAAGGAACAATATCAAACACTCTCAAGCGATCATCAGAGTTCCTATCAGCTGACTTTGACAAAGTTGGATCTTCCAAGCGTCACAAACCAGCCATGTACCCGGACATGGAGAAAGTTGTTTATGAATGGTTTCTCCAACATCAAGAGCGTGTGAATATAACAGGAGAGCTAATCATAGAGAAGGCGGTTGAGGCGCTGAAGCTTTTGTATCCACAGGATTCTTCAGAGCATAAACTTTCACAAGGATGGTTTGAGAAATTTAAGTTAAGGCATGGTATCAAATCATATCGCCGTTTCGGAAAAAGTGGCTCAGTCGACACACATGACATGGAGAAGAAATTGGAGTCTATAAGGGAAAAAATTGATCAATTTCCTATGAAAGATGTTTTTAATATGGATGAAACTGGTTTGTTTTACAGGTTACAAGTTGACCATTCACTTGCAATAAAACAACTTGAAGGTAGGAAACATGACAAGGAAAGACTTACAATTGTTATTTGTTGCAATGAGGATGGCTCGAAAAAAATTCCTCTAAGGATCATTGGTAAGTATGCAAAGCCACGTTGTTTTAAGAATATCAACATGAATAGCCTAGATTGTGAATACCGTGCCAACAAAAGAGCATGGATGACTGGGTTGTTTTTCAAAGAATATGTTCGTTGGCTGGATGAAAAAATGCACGGTCGAAAAATTCTCTTGGTAGTGGATAATTGTCCAGCCCATTCAAATAATATCCAACGGTTGCAAAACATTGAGTTGTTTTTTCTACCGCCAAACATGACTTCAAAAATTCAACCATGTGATGCTGGGATAATTAGAGCCTTTAAAATGTACTACCGTAAAAGGTTTTACCATAAGATTTTGGAAGGTTATGAGTTGGACATTTCTTCTCCGGAAAAGATTAATGTTTTAGATGCTATCAATTTGGCCGTCTCAGCTTGGAGAAATGTGCAACAAGAGGCCATAGCAAATTGCTTTCGACACTGTAAAATTCGTTCGACGAATCCAACCGGCTCAAGTGATTTAAACGATGTAAATTCTGGGGAAGACATTCGTGAGCTTGAGAACTTGATTACAGGTATGCATTATCGGCACAAAATGGATGTGAATCACTTGCTAGATTATCCTGGTGAAAATAATGAATGTTACGAGGTTCAAAACATTGAAGAAATTGTGGCGGATACCATTCAAAATCCGGTCGATGACGAAGTTGAGGATGATTCAATAGCTTTGGAACCGGTCACTCGGAAAGAAGCATTGCAAGCGGCAACAACCCTTCACAACTTTTTGTTGCAATACGAGAAGACAATGCCCCAACTCTTAAGTGCAATGAGGAGATTTAAAGATGAGCTCAATATAGATTTGAAGTTCAACAAAAAACAAATGACTATAGATTCATTTTTTACTAGACAATCTTATAATTTAGAATCTTTTAGTAATTATTAATTTATAGTTTCATTGGGACCAATATATATACACTAGGATTTCAAAAAAGTTATTATCTTATTATTTTACCGATTGGGGTCCAATTTTATACTGGTCCCAAGTTGGGACTGGACAAATTATTAATTTTATCGAGGTTATTAATTTGTCGAGTATTAATTTATAGAGGTTTTACTGTATATGCAACTAGGCGGGTACAATCCAAGCCTAATGTGTGTGTTTTATCGCCAAAGAGTTCAAGCCCAATGTTGAAACCCGATTATCGAGTGGGGCATGGGTGATTGTCCTTGAAGCGGGATGGGATTGAGTTAAGTTGTCAAGGCCAGAGGAAAAAACAGGGTTGGGTTCATAATTGTAGTGAATTTTGAATCTCGGTTTTATTTTGGCCGAGACCAGAACACCTTGACGACTTTGTCTCGGTAAAAAATTTGAGTCTTTGTTTCCAATTTTATACCACTTAATCAAACAGTTGAAGAAGATTTGGGAATTTTTGACTAATTTGAACTCTACCCTCATAATATGATTCATAATTTGACAAGCATCAAGTCTTTAGAGCTAGTTTTGATTTATTTTTTTTACAATGAAACTCACAAGCCTCCCTCAATTCGCTAACTCGGCGAGATCTCGATCATATCGGCGAGTTTCTCAGCTAGATCTCGTCTCGTCAAGATTGAAAGATTCATCTCGGCCATGGACTTAAACCGTGAATTTACGCGAGATCTTTTAATTCGATAGAACATACTCAAACTTCATGGAAATCTATGGTGAAATCTTTTACGTTTGATAATCATACATTTGTGGAACCCTAGATATAGTATGAATCCGAAATCATTATGTTAAAAGGGAATACCTAACAATGCATCCATAATATGAAGAAAATTTGATCAGAACCACACTGGTATCTGCATGAAGTAATATCATCAATCTCAAACGATAAAATAAAATAAAAAATGCACAAGTTGATAGAATTGTTTTGATAACGTGTTGTAGTATTACTAGAATGTAAAAGAACAAATATAGACAAGAGAAGGAGAGTTCTTACTCACAAGATATGAGTTGTATGTTACATATATTTAAGTCTTTATATATGAGCTATGAGGTAAATCATGGTTACGTATATATGGGTCACACACGTGAGCTTAAGGCCCTACAAAAAAATGCATAAAAATCATCACTATAGGATCAGGTTTTCCTATTTTTCACCGCCACTTTTCCTATTTCCCATCCCAAAACAGTCTCCAAAATTAATCTACTTTTCAATTATGATTTTTTATATTTACCACCTACAAAAGTCAAGTTAATTTTGGTTATAACTATTATCATTTTTATTTATCTTCTTCCTTGTTAATCTCCCATGTTCATTTAACAAACCCATTAAAAAATCATCAGTTATAAAACTATAATTTTAATTGTATTAACCTTAAACAAATAAATGATATACTGAGATTAGATGCATAGTACGTACTAGTTAGGTTTGGTTCGTGTTATTACCATTCCTAAACTTGGATGTAAGACTGTCTGCAGTAATTTATTGTTTTTTTATAAAAAATGAAGAAAATCATATGACCAAATACTTTGGTCTGCACTGTAGGCTCTATAATAATAGGAGATCCATACATATGTTATATTTAGAGGAGATTATAAATTGAACGTACGTGGGACATCAAACGTTTGTAAGTTAGAAAATTCATTATTAGTTGTTGTAATGTTAAACCAGCACCCGATCATTTACCTGATTTTAATAGTTATTTTATATTTGATTCAATTGATGGTGTTTTTTATTTATTTTTTTAAATAAAAGATTTATCAATTGATTGATGATGTTCTAGGGATGGTCATGCTCATGCTTTGATGATATTTGGAGTTAGAATACTTGGAAGCCTATGTGACGTGATTTGTTATAGTTAGAATACTAACTAGCATTGTCGGGTGGTGATGAAAAAAAAAAAAGAACGATGGAAGGTGTTGTCGGGTGGAGAAAAAAAAGGAAAAGTGAGATTTGTTTGCCTCGGTTACTTAGTGGTGGGCTGGAATGCAGATAGGTAGGTAGTGCGTAAAACACAAAATCAAAATATTTGAAGATAGTATTTAGGATTTTTTTTAAATTCATACGGGTGGTAAATAGGATAATTAGAGATGGAAATTAATATGGATCGGAAATAGAAAAAATGAGTGTGGGAAATAGGAAAAACCTAGAATCAGGTTTATCTACATTCAAATTAGCTTTTGAAATTGTGTTAAATTAAAATGCGAAAAAAAATGATTTTGGTTGTAAGCATGTATAACCATACTATGATTCCTTAATTAGCAATTCGGAGTTCGGAAAACGTATGAGTATTATATGGATTCATAAAAGTTTCAGTTAAAAATCCAGTCAACGGTTCGTGATTCAGCGACAATTCAAAACGATATACGTACGCGTATTGGTCGTTTTAGAGACATGAATCCGGAACACAAAATTCGGCACATATTAAACGATAAAAAAAATACTTTTTAGTGAAAGTTTATGGGTTAAATAAAATGATCCTTAATTTATAAAAATATATTCAGCAAAAAACACTTGGGAGTCGTGGTTTGACGCTTAGTTTCTAAGCTAGCAGTTTAGTCTTCAATCCCGGTCAAAAATATTTTTTTAGAAAAATATGTCTTGAAGTGGAAACGAGACCTAAGTGGACGTTTATTAAACTTAATCTAATGGGCCCAGTAGTTATTTAGGGCAAATGGGATATATGAAACGTGGAGATTAATCCACTGAGTTCTAATACATAACAGACAGTTCACATATAATTCGAAATCTCCATAAAATACACATTTCAATTGGACGGTCATATAATTCGTACGTAATAATTTGTGAATCATTTATGGAATTACTAACCAGGCTCCGTTCATTTGGCTAATGCTTCAGTTCTGTATAGCCAAATAACAAAAGTCTTATGATGTTTATGTTTTATAAATGCTTGTTTATTTTCACAGAATTGTTAGCATGGTCTTTTAACACTGTGAATAACGGTCAAAAATTGAGGAGATAAGATATTAGTTAACAATATATTCCGTTAATAATAAACAATATATTGTGTGTTATCCTATGCGTTTATCTTCCTAATGGATTCTAATGGATTGTGATATATTTAATTATTGGGGACATCTTCGTATAATTTTTCGCAAACCCAAAATAAAAAACAAAATACAATCGTGGTGGGGCTTGTCACTGAATGATGCAGTATTCCGTTTAGTGAATTCTATTGTATTTATCCACCTTTTCAGCCTTTTAAACCAATGTGTTTGTCAATCTTCAAATAATCCAAGTTTTGATCTAATTTTATTTTACATAATAATTGTTTTTTTAACTTAAGCAATATAAAAATAAATAAACAAAACAGCCGTGTTTTATGCATAATCGTAAATGCCATTATATGATATTAAATCATACTTCATTCTTTGTTTTACTTATCTGTTACATAATCATATCTCACTGCCTTTTGATTTGACAGAACCCTATCTTTTGCACCTTTGACCATCACATTGCAGCAACAACTCCTGGACCCTTGCCCTTCATGTCATCAATTTGTTTCCTTCATACTTCTTGGCTCCCCTTGCTTTAAGAGTATGCCCCAAAGATGTTGGACGATCCATAAATAGTTTCGTTAGGTTACTCGTATTCCATCCCACAAAATGATTAAATGTAAGAAAACCTTTTTGTTGTCCATACCCGATAATAACCTTCATAATCTAGACGTTATTTTCATCCCACACCATGCTATTAAACGATCTATGTTTCTTTACAGATGACATGCAAGACAATGACTTAATTAATAACCATAAAATGAAGACACCACAATAATATTGGGTAAGTCTTATAGTTTGATTTTAAAATTGTAAAATGCATGCTCTGTAAATGGATCCATGATAATTATTGATAACATCATGGTTCCTAAACTTTAATTCTCAAATTGAACATAAAACTTGTCGAAAAGAAAGATAGACTCACTTACATGAAAACCCCCCAAATTACTTGACTTATTTTCTTCGGATTTCAGCATCGACACGTTCGTTGTCTCTAATAAGCCGATTAACACATGTATCCTGCAACCAATTCAAATAGTCTCGTTCAATCAAAACTTAAGTGCAAAAGATTTTTATGTGGAGTATAAAAGTACAAATAAAATAGTGAATGCTTATATGTTATTTCAAAGAAGTTGTCCTACCTCAACTTTGAACGCCATATGGGGACCGTAAGTAGATATGTTGTCCAACTACGCAGTTCTATAAATCATAATTTAGAGCGGTCAAAGGGGCTGATGCCCCTTACCTTGTCCATCATAGGTGAAATAAAGTTTGTCTTGTTTAGACTTCAAAACTGAGATGTTTTACTCTTTTATCCTTAACATGTGAGGTTTAATACAAAAATTAAAAATGTGGACATTTTGTTTCTTGTCAAATTTGGTGTTTTACTCTTTTACCCTTAACATGTGAGGTTTATTATAAAAAGTAAAAACTTGAGCTTTTTGTTTCTTGTCAAGTTTAGCATTCTAATCTTTTACCCTCAACGTGTGAGGCTTGGTACAAAGAGTAAAAATGTGAGCTTCTTGCCTCTTGGCCAAAATTTGGCGTTTGACTTTTTGTTAGCGTGAATTTCTTAGCTGTGTTTTGTATGGCTAATCAATGAACCTTTTTTTCTTTCTAACCTTGTTGTTGCTTCTTCTAGTATTACTATTACTACTTGGAGAACATATTACATTATTGCTCATGTTTTTTTACCTTTTATGTTCATTAATTTTTTTTTTATGAACTTGATGAAATTTGGTGATATAGATGTTAGGGTTCATAACTGGTACATATAGGTTGAAGATGATGAAAGAAGACCGTTACAAAAGGGTCGTTGATTTTTGCTCTTAAGATTTTGCCACGTGTAATCCGATTGTTACTAATGGTAGCAAGTGCTCTACACATGCTGCGAGTCACGAGTTGAATTCGTAATGACTCACTGTTCTAACTCGATCCTATTCACACGATTCAAAAGCTTTAATGTCTTTTACGATAGCTGATTTAGTATCACCTATGCTTTAACGGCCGTTAACCGTTAAAACGGGATAAAAAAGGTCAAACTATGAATATTTTATTAATATTTAAAAAAACGTGGACATTTTATAAATAAGGTTTTTATACATGGACATTTTATTAA
>JAJJMC010027681.1:0-16763 GCA_023531435.1 Papaver californicum | reverse complement strand
GAAATTGTTGTAAATGAATATTAATAAAAAAAAGAATAAAAAAAATGAATAGAAGAATAGATAAGAAGATATTCGTCCGCCCCCTACATTTTTGATCCCCTCTCCTACAAATAAACTTGTAATACCAACTCCATTTGTAATTCCATCAATTACTCGTCTATCAAAAAACTGAGTGAATCCAACCAGTCCTCTTATACCGGTATTAAAGGTTGTTGCATAAAAACGATCTATGTAACCACGATTATATGACCAATTATATATCACATTTACTATTTTGTCCCAAAGACCTCTTTTAGGACCCATTTTTACAAATGAATTAATTAAGTCCAAATTCTGTAAAAATGAATAAACAGGCCTATATAAAAAGAACGCAAAAAAGATTCCTAAATAAGCTATACTGACTGACAAAATTGCATTTGTAAGAAATTCATACCAATCCACGGAATTGCTCGAATTTGAATGTAAAAGGTTTATATATGGAGTTAACAATTTTGATAATATATTCAAATCCATTCCTCTATAATTTAAAGGAATTCCGATAAACCCAACACACAAAGTAACGAATCCTAATATAAGAAGGGGAAAAAGCATAGTATTTTCCGATTCATAAGGATATGGATTATTTTCTTTATTTCTAAAATGAGTAAATGTGATAAGGGGTTGCGTTCCTTTTTTTACATTCCTATCAATTGAATATGCTTTCTTCGAAAAAAAAGGAACTCTTTGCTTCTTTTTTACTGTTGATAAAAAAAGATTCTTGTTGATTACTTTCTGTCCTTCTTTACCCCAGATGGATATTGAATAAAACGAGCTGCTTTTTTTAGCGCTGAAATTTTGAGAATAGACGTTTAAATGCCCCGCAAAAGTAAGTAAATACATCCGAAACATATAAAATGCAGTTAATCCGGCTGTGAAATAAGCTATTATCGCGAAAATAGGTGAATATACCCAACTATCGCTAAGAATTTCATCTTTTGACCAAAAGCAAGCAAGGGGCGGAATACCACAAAGAGAAAGTGTACCTATCAAAAAAGAAGTTTTTGTAATTGGCATATATTTTGTTAAACCGCCCATAAGAGCCATATTTTGACTTTGATTTGGAGAATATCCAACAATACTTTCCATACAATGAATAATGGATCCGGAGCCTAAAAATAATAATGCTTTTGAATAGGCATGGGTGATCAAATGAAATAAAGCAGCTCGATATGATCCCATACCTAAAGCTAACATAATATAACCCAACTGCGACATTGTCGAATACGCTAAACTTCTCTTAATGTCTCTTTGTGCAAGAGCCAAAGTGGCTCCTAAAAGTACGGTTATAATACCTATCAAAGAAATAAGATTCATTATGTAAGGTATAACTGTGAAAAGAGGGTAAAGTCGAGCTACAAGAAAAATTCCCGCTGCTACCATAGTAGCAGCGTGTATAAGAGCTGAAATAGGGGTAGGCCCTTCCATAGCATCAGGTAACCATACATGAAGGGGGAATTGTGCAGATTTAGCAACTGCACCAAGGAATAATAGGGCGGCACACAGAGTAAGAAAAAAAGAATTTAAACCATTATTCTCAATCAAGGTTGTGACTATTTTAAACAAATCTCGAAATTCGAAACTACCCGTTATCCAATAAAGACCTAAGATTCCTAATAATAAACCAAAATCCCCTACACGATTAGTTACAAACGCTTTTTGACAAGCATTTGCTGCAATTGGTCGTGTGAACCAAAAACCTATTAATAGATACGAGCACATTCCAACTAACTCCCAAAAAAAATAAATTTGTATTAAATTTGAACTAGTAACTAATCCCAACATGGAAGTATTGGAAAAACTCATATAAGCAAAAAATCTCAAATATCCTTCATCATGAGACATATAATTATCACTATAAATAAGAACCATAATTCCAACAGTAGTGATTAATATTAACATAATAGAAGTAAGTGGATCGATCAAGTCGCCAAACTCTAAAGAAAAATCATTATTTATGGTCCAAGACCATAAATATTGATAGATGGAGCTACCATTCATTTGTTGAATAGACAGATCGATTGAAAAAAGCATAACTATACTTAGTAATAAAACACTAAGAAAAGCCCAGAGACGGCGGAGGTTTTTTGTTGGCGTTGGAACAAGGAGAAGCCCCACCCCTATTGCTATAGGAACTGGAAGTGGAACGAAGGTATGATCCATGCATATTGATATGTATGTTCCATAAGAAAATCAAACTTTTTTTTTTTCAATTCACCAGCTCTGATATCTTTCGGAAAGAGCAATAAAATAAAGAAAAGAAAGAACTAAAATAGAATTTTGGATTCTTAAATCTTTCTAATTCTTTCCCCTCCAAAAAAAAATAAGAAGTTACAAGCGGTCAAAAGATCAAGTTTTTTTGAAAAGGTACCACTTAGTGATTAACTAGGATATTTAGGAAGATACAGAATCATAATATGAAATTTTCATTTCTTTATTATTATATTCATTGATCAAGGAAAAACAATTAAGTAATTTAATTATAGTAAAAAAAGTACTTTATTCTGGTATGTAAGATCCATCAATAACTTTATTGAGCATAGGATCTAGCAAAAACTTGACCCCCAAAAAAGATCTTGTGATTCTAGTTAGTATATTTGGAAGACTTTACTAATTATTCTCGAGTAGCTTCTATTCCACCAAAACAACGGATACTTCTAGAAAACTCTACGATATCCGGCACTTTGATACCCACTTTGCGTAGAATTGAAAAAAGGACTTAGTTAAATGGCTTTTTCTCAAGTGTTTATTATATTAACTGATTCAATATCAGTCTCATTCCGGTTTTCCTTTTTTGAAATTTTCATTTAACTAAGGGTACTGTACTCTATTGATGAATTGATAGAAAAAAGGTTACAGTATTCTTCTCTTCAATTAAGGTAAGCGTTTTCCATTTTTCTCTTTTTTATTAAAAAAAAGAGAATACGATGAGCCGTAGCCCTTTTTTTTATGACGGTGACACAGATATAGATTCGAACGAAGATTAGTATATCAAAAGGCTTCTTTTTTTTTTTATAATGTACGTAAAAAAAAGGAATAAAGTATTCCGAAAATAAAGAAAAAATTAAGATATACAACTTTTCTCCAGAAATCCTCTATGGGACTCACACGTATCCATATTGTATATTATCAAGAAAGTATGATCTAGGGAATAAATATAGAGCTAAAGAAAAAAATGACGCATTTTGAACAATACATGTCTTTCACATCCAACTAAAACAATGAGTAACCTCTTTATTTTAAAATGGCCGTTCCAAAGAAACGTACTTCTATATCAAAAAAGCGTATTCGTAAAAACATTTGGAAAAGAAAAGGATATTTGGCTGCGCTAAAAGCTTTTTCCTTAGCAAAATCTCTTTCTACCGGGAATTCAAAAAGTTTTTTTGTGCAACAAAAAAATAAACAAGTCTTGGAATAATCTAAATCAATATGCCTCGAAGAATTTGCTAATAAAATTGATAAGATGAACGACTCCCATTAACTCATATTTTTTACTGATAAATATGAGGCCGCACTATCGGTTGTCGTATTTAGGATAGGAAGCCTTTCATTTCCTAAATAAAAAAAGGGTACTATGTTTTTTTGGTCAAACGAAAAAACATAGTACTTGATAGAAAGTTTCACTTTTCTTTTGAGGGTTTTCTTATTAATGACTATGGATACAATAGATTTTTTCGTTTTGTTCGGACCCATGAAATCATAAAAAAAGAATAAAAAAAGAAAGGTTTTTTTTACTTCTATACCTGAATTGAGAGCAGAACTCTCTAGTTCCTACTAAGCTGTTCGTTTTGGGAGAGCTGAAACCTTTCGAAAAGTCCATCGTTAAAATGAAAACCATCCTATAAGAGATTATTGAACGTTCAAATAGAAATAGGAATAGGCCTTTATTTGATTTGCATTTTTCCTAAAAAATATTACATTGAATTGACTCCTTACAATCTCGACGTTTGAGTGCGTATGGGCTATTATGCTTTCGAGCAAGCCGCTATGGTGAAATCGGTAGACACGCTGCTCTTAGGAAGCAGTGCTAGAGCATCTCGGTTCGAGTCCGAGTGGCGGCATCTTCTAAAAGAGATACAATAAATCTTATAATGAAAATGAAATGGATTAATCATTTCCGTTCCAGTGTTAAAGGACTCCCTTTTTTTTTTTAGGATTTTTTATGATATTTTCGACTTTAGAACATATATTAACTCACATCTCTTTTTCAATTGTTTCAATTGTAATTACGATTTATTTGATGACCTTATTAGTCCACGAAACCATAGGACTACATGATTCGTCAGAAAAGGGCATGATAGCTACCTTTTTCTGTATAACAGGATTATTAGTTACTCGTTGGATTTATTCGGAACATTTCCCCTTAAGTGATTTATATGAATCATTACTATTCCTTTCATGGGGCTTTTCCATTATTCATATGGTTCCTAAAATATGGAATAATAAAAACGATTTAAGCGCAATAACCGCACCAAGTACTATTTTTACCCAAGGATTTGCTACTTCAGGTCTTTTGACTGAAATGCATCAATCCACAATATTAGTACCTGCCCTCCAATCTCAGTGGTTAATGATGCACGTAAGTATGATGATATTAAGTTATGCAGCTCTTTTATGTGGATCATTATTATCAGTATCTCTTCTAGTCATTACATTTCGAAAAAGCCTATGGGTCTTTGGTAAAAACAAGCATTCATTAATTGGGCCATTTTCCTTTGATTTTGATGAGATTCAATATGTAAATGAAAGAAGCTATGCTTTACTAAACAATTCTTTACTTTCATTTAGAAATTATCACAGGTATCAATTGATTCAGCAATTGGATCGTTGGAGTTATCGTGTCATTAGTCTAGGGTTTATCTTTTTAACGGTTGGTATTCTTTCAGGCGCAGTGTGGGCTAATGAGGCGTGGGGGTCATATTGGAATTGGGACCCCAAGGAAACTTGGGCATTTATTACTTGGACTATATTTGCTATTTATTTACATATTAGAACCAACCAAAATTTAAAAGGCACAAATTCCGCAATTGTAGCTTCTATGGGATTTCTTATAATTTGGGTATGCTATTTTGGGGTCAATCTATTAGGAATAGGCCTACATAGTTATGGTTCATTCACATTAGCATCTTAATCGAAGACGTGACCTAATACATAGAAATCGCATATGTAATGAAAGTTTGTGTTAGTTTTAGAGAACCGGTTCAATTACTACTTGATTGAACCGGTTCTCTAAAACTTCAAACGTATCTGATTACAATTCACTTCTTTTTCTTTTATTGTCCACCTAATTTTATTATCGCAGCTTTTTTTTTATGCCTTATTCATGCAAACTATCGAGAAAAGTAATTAGATAAAATAGCTTCTACCTTGTCAACAGATAGTGAGAGAACGAAATCTGGATAAATACCAATGCCTATTACTGGCAGAAAGATACAGATTGAAACAAAAAGCTCTCGTGGTCCAGAATCAAAAAAATAAAAATTTTTGGCATTAAATTGCTTGTATCCATAAAACATCTGGCGTGACATAGATAATGAATAAATAGGAGTTAATATCATTCCAATTGCCATTACAAGAGTAATTAGTATTTTTGGCATTAAAAGATATTTTGGGCTGGTAATTATGCCAAAAAAGATTACCAATTCGGCAACAAAACCACTCATTCCCGGCAATGCAAGAGAAGCCATCGAGAAACTACTGAACATTGCAAATATTTTTGGCATTGGGATAGCTATTCCTCCCATTTCGTCGAGATAAACGAGACGTATTCTATCATAACTCGTTCCTGCCAAGAAAAAAAGCGCCGCACCAATAAATCCATGAGAAATTATTTGCAAAATGGCCCCATTGAGTCCCAGATCGGTTACGGAGGCTATTCCTATAATTGTAAAACCCATATGAGATACAGAAGAGTAGGCTATTCTCTTTTTTAAATTGCGTTGCCCGGGAGATGTTAAAGCTGCATAGATTATTTGCACTGTGCCTACAATAATCAACCAGGGAGAAAAAAAGGAATGAGCATGGGGTAATAATTCCATATTGATCCGAACCAACCCATATGCTCCCATTTTTAATAAGATTCCGGCTAGAAGCATACATGTACTGTAATGTGCTTCTCCGTGGGTATCTGGTAACCATGTATGTAGAGGTATAATCGGTGATTTGACAGCATAAGCAATAAGAAAACCAAAATAGAATATTATTTCTAATGCCACAGGATATGATTGATTCGCTAATGTTTCAAAATTCAATGTTGGTTCGTTAGAAGCATATAAACCCATACCGAGAACTCCCATTAAGAGAAAAATAGAACCCCCTGCAGTGTACAAAATAAACTTTGTAGCTGAGTACAAACGCTTCTTCCCTCCCCACATGGATAAAAGTAGGTAAACAGGAATTAATTCTAACTCCCACATGATAAAAAAAAGTAACAGATCTCGAGAAGAAAAAGGTCCTATTTGACCGCTGTACATTGCTAACATCAAGAAATGGAACAGTCGTGAATCCCGAGTAACTGGCCGGGCCGCTAAAGTAGCTAAAGTTGTGATGAATCCCGTCAATAAAATAGGTCCTATGGAAATTCCATCGATTCCGAGTCTCCAGTGAAAATCAAAAAAATTAATCCATTTAAAATCCTGTTCTAATTGAATTAATGGATCGTCCAACTGGAAATGATAACAGAATACATAGGTCGTTAGAAGTAGTTCCACTAGGCATATAGATATAGTATACCATCGGATGACCTTATTTCCTCTATGGGGGAGAAAGAAAATGGAAAAACCCGCGAATATCGGCAAAACAACAATTATTGTTAACCAAGGAAAATAATTCGTAGTAAAGACAAGATAAGATACACTTTGACCAGAAAACCCCGTACTCGAGAAAATAGCCTATTTCGATTTCGAGCACGGGGTTTTGTCGGTAAAGATAAAAAAATGGATTCAAGTTAAGCTTTCTGGAACGTATCAATAAGCTAGACCCATGCTGCGAGTTGTCTCATGCCATAAATAAACTCGGACACTCAAGAAATCTGTTGGACAAGCGGATTCACATCTCTTACAACCCACACAGTCTTCTGTTCTTGGAGCAGAAGCTATTTGCTTAGCTTTACATCCGTCCCAAGGTATCATTTCTAATACATCTGTGGGGCAGGCTCGTACACATTGAGTGCACCCTATGCATGTATCATAAATCTTTACTGAATGTGACATTGGATCTATCTACTTTTTGAACATCATGAATTTTCGATCTAGTAAAAAAATGGAATCATATATTGTAGACACCAGACGAATCAATAATTAACCAAAATTGTTTTCTAAAAAATTGACTTATATATTTGGTCATGAGAGAGGGCCAAGATACTTTGATTTATTACTCTTTAGCAAACAGAGTCATATGCTTCTGTCGTATATAATATTAATTTGTATTGAGAAAGATTTTATTCGTTATTTGTATGATTAACACATTCATCTAATTACCATTATTTATTCAACAAATTCGATTGATTGATACGAATTGATTTTTTGTTACGATAAATGGACGAAACAATGGCTGGCCCAATAGCTGCTTCAGCGGCTGCAATAGCTATAACAAAAATAGAAAAAATGTCCCCTTTTAATTGGCGACTATCAAATAAATCAGAAAATGTTACGAAATTCATATTAACTGCATTCAGTATAAGCTCAAGACACATAAGTGCTCTAACCATATTTCGACTTGTGATCAATCCATAAATACCAATAGAAAATAAATAGGCACTCAAAACAAGTTCATGTTCAAGCAGCATTAACCAAACCCCCCTCAATCTGAATTTCTTTAATTTCAATATGAACAACAATTCAACCTTAACTAATTTGGTTGACTCGAATCTAACAAGTACAGAACTAAGGAACATATTGGTAATAGATTGAACTAAAAGAAAAAATTTACATTTTCTACCTGAAAAATCTGACCATTAATTGAAGGAAAATGGATAGGCTAAGACAGAACCAAATAATTCTTTTTCTCCGTATTTTTTACTGACGAGCCATAGCAATTGCACCTATCAAAGAAACTAAAAGAATTATAGAAATAAGCTCAAAAGGAAGAAAAAAATCGGTTGATAAATGAATCCCGATTTGTTGACCTTTATTTATCAAATCTTGCTCCAAAATCTGGTTTGATCTTGTAGTCCAAATAACCCCGTACCATGCCGTATCTGGGATAGTAGTTATTAGTGAAACAAAAATACTTGTACAAACCAGTGAAGTTACCCCATCCCCAACAGTCCAAAGACTGAAATCATTGTAATATTCCGAGTCGTTCATGAACATAACAGCGAATATGATTAAGACGTTTATGGCTCCTACATAAATAAGGAGTTGTGCAGCAGCTACAAAATGGGAATTCGATGGAATATGAAATAAGGATATACAAACAAGAACAAATCCTAATGAAAAGGCGGAAAAAATAGGATTAGTAAGTAATACCACTCCTAGACCTCCTATTATAAGACCCAACCCCAAAAAAACTAAAAGAAAATCATGTATTGGTCCAGTTAAATCCATTATATGTAAAATAAGAGATAAATAAGTCGAAATGTTTCATAATCTTATTGACTAGACCAGAAAAGGAAAGTTACCCTGTTTTTATGATAAGTGACTTTTTTATTAAATCCTATACGGGGTGTGGGTTGATGTAGATAGATTAATTCATTCCATTTCTCTATCCGATTGCTTATATATTCATATATTTCGAAATTATCGCGGATATATTCAATTCTTTTTTATCCAAAGTAAGCCGTGATTCTCGCGAATCACCAATAAATAAGAGCTGGTTTTTTTTCGTTATTAACCGAACAAAATAAAAGAAGATCCGCTCCTTTAGATTAAAACGGAATCTTAGTAATCGGTAATAGTTCTTGAATCAAGGAGTTTACCCGTGGCTTTTTTTATTTGAGTGGAATTCATAATGGTTCGAATCGTGTAATCTCCAATTACTGTCATTGGTAACCGACCCAAAGCAATTTGATTATAATTCAATTCATGACGATCATATGTAGAAAGTTCATATTCTTCAGTCATTGATAAACAGTTTGTTGGACAATACTCGACGCAGTTCCCACAAAAAATACAGATTCCAAAATCAATACTATAGTTAAGCAATCGTTTTTTTCGAATATCCGTTTCCAATTTCCAATCAACAACAGGCAGATCTATAGGGCATACACGAACACATACTTCACAAGCAATGCATTTATCAAATTCAAAGTGGATTCGACCGCGGAAACGCTCAGATGTGATCAATTTTTCATAAGGATATTGAATAGTTACGGGTAAACGATTCGTGTGGGATAAGGTAATCATGAAACTTTGACCAATATACCTTGCAGCTCTTACTGTTTGTTGACCATAATTAATGAACCCAGTTACCATAGGGAGCATATCGTGAATATCTATGAATAATTTGAAGTTTCTTTCTCTTGTTTGAGAGAAGTTCTAAATCGAGAATAGAATATCGTATGCCCTTAGAGTGAAAAGAGTTGGAAAGAAGTTGTCAATAATAGATTACCTAGAGAAATAGGTAAAAGAAACTTCCACCCAAGATTTAATAGTTGGTCCATTCTCATCCTAGGTAAAGTCCATCTTGTTGTAATAGGAATGAACAGGAACAAATAAGCTTTAGCTAATGTAATAAAAATACCAATTGTCATTCCAAAGACTCCACCCACTTCATTAATTTCGAAATGAGGAAGAAATATGTACGGAAGAGAAAGATTCCAACCTCCTAAATAAAGAACTGTTACAAATAATGAAGAAACTAGTAGATTTAGATAGGAAGCAACATAAAATAAACCAAATTTGATACCTGAATATTCGGTTTGATAACCTGCTACTAATTCTTCTTCGGCTTCTGGTAAATCAAAGGGTAATCTCTCACATTCTGCTAGGGAAGAAATTACAAAAACTGCAAAACCTATAGGTTGACGCCACAGATTCCACCCCCAAAAACCATATTTTGACTGCGCCTCAACTATATCAACTGTACTTGAACTGTTAGATAATTATAGTAGGTGATAACATCACTGCTTCCATCGCTATTGCAGAACCGTACATGAGACTTCAGTCTCATACGGCTCCTCGATGGCCTTAACTAAATCTAAGGACTGGTTCGGTATTATCTCGCTATGTGTTAGTAGGATAGATAGAATCAAGATGTATCGAGGAGTCACAAATTAAACCAATGCAATTCCGTCTGCTATAATAGAAAAAAGGGTGCTTCCGAATTGATCTTATCCTTTCTTATTTTAGTTTGTCTTTATTCAGTAATAACTTAATCCTTGAATAAAATACTCGTTGTCTAAGTAGGTATTTCAACCTATTTATTTCGTTCCTATGCTTCTTTCTACGAAAAGTAAAAGTGGGCTTAAAAAAAAGGATTACTTCGTTCCTGATAATTATTTATTTAACCTGTGGATAGGACCATACTCGGGATCGGGATCGTGGGGAAGTACTACTTGATTGTTTCTACCAACTTAAAGCCCCAGTATGATTCCGTTTATGCAGAAATACCTTTTTTGGTAACTTCCATTATCTCCGTTACTAATCCTTTGTGTATCTTGGTGTTCCTAACCGTCCACTCATTTTTGCTCGATCCCCGGTATGGTAATACATACAATATAATAGAATAGTTAAAACAAAACTCCAGCCAGTTGATCTTTTCTACCCGCTTCAAACCGTGATGACTAATCAACCAACCTTGGGGTAATTTCTCTTTTTTTGCTTAGCTCTTGTACATAGGGAATGAGTCTCAACCTTTTTACTGCTAATTTCTAAGCTGTTTTGTTTCACTCATATAACTATCTGGTTTAGGTCATCACCCCGAATGACGAATAAAAAAAAAGAATCTCTATTCACTCCATTCAACTTCTTTCCTAGAAAAAATGAGGTAAAAGTTCATGCCCCAACGAATCACACGTAGAGATATTGATAACACACATGGAGTTAATGGTATTTCATAACTAATCGATTGAGCAGCAGCTCGTAGACCACCCAAAAAAGAATATTTATTATTTGAACCATATCCTGACATAAGAAGTCCAATAGGAGCAATACTTGAAATAGAAATCCATAAAAAAACACCTATACTGAGATCAGCTAAAACAAGACGATATCCAAAAGGAATTACTGAATAACTTAGTAAAATGGATATGACTGCTATAGAGGGTCCGAGACTGAATAAAAAAAAATCTCCTCTAGATGGGAGAAGATCCTCTTTAAAAAGGAGTTTTGTCCCGTCTGCTAGAGCTTGAAGAATTCCCAAAGGACCCGCGTATTCGGGTCCAATACGTTGTTGTACCCCCGCAGATATTTTTCTTTCTAACCACACAATAACTAGTATTCCTATCGTGATTCCCAATACAGGAGTAAAAATAGGGACAAGCAACCATATAAGACCATAGACCCCTTTTAAGGATTCCAATCTGGAAAAAGAATTGATAGCCTGTAATTCTGTCGTATCAATTATCATATTAACGATCAACTTCTCCCATAATGATATCTATACTACCTAGTATCGTCATAATATCAGCCAATTTCATTCTTTTAACTAACTGAGGAAGAATTTGCAAATTGATAAAACCCGGAGGACGAATTTTCCATCTCCAAGGAAAAGCACTATGATCCCCTATCAGAAAAATCCCCAATTCCCCCTTTGGGGCTTCTACTCTCACATAAAGTTCTTGTTTCGACAATTCAAAAGTAGGAGATGTTTTTTTGCTAATAAATCTATAGTCAAAATCATTCCAATCGGAATCCCTTGCTTTATCAAAGCGTCGGGCTTCTAAATTTTCATAGGGCCCTCCCGGAATTCCTTCCAAAGCTTGTTGAATTATTTTTATGGATTCTGTCATTTCACCGATTCGGACTAAGTAACGGGCTAATGAATCCCCTTCTTTTTGCCATTGTACTTCCCAGTCAAACTCGTCGTAACACTCATAATGATCGACTTTACGAAGATCCCATTGTATTCCGGAAGCTCGTAGCATTGGTCCTGATAAACCCCAATTTATTGCCTCCTCTCCACCAACAACGCCTACCCCCTCAACGCGTTCTAAAAAAATTGGATTTTGCGTAATAAGCTTTTGATATTCAGCAATCCCGGTTAAAAAATAATCGCAGAAATCTAAACATTTATCTATCCAGCCATGAGGTAGATCAGCAGCTACTCCTCCGATACGAAAAAAATTATGCATCATTCGCATACCTGTGGCAGCTTCGAATAGATCATATATCAATTCTCTCTCTCTGAAAATATAGAAGAAAGGAGTCTGCGCACCTATATCCGCCATAAAAGGGCCAAGCCATAATAAATGAGAGGCTATACGACTCAGTTCCAACATAATGACTCTGATATAACGGGCTCTTTTAGGAACTTGAATATTTCCCAGCTGTTCTGGTCCATTTACCGTTATTGCCTCGGTAAACATAGTAGCTAAATAATCCCAACGTGTTACATAAGGCAGATATTGGATAATTGTTCGGTTTTCCGCTATTTTTTCCATCCCTCTGTGTAAATAACCCAATATAGGTTCACAGTCAATAACGTCTTCACCATCTAGAGTAATGATGAGTCGAAGAACGCCATGCATCGATGGGTGGTGAGGACCCATATTGACTATCATGAGGTCTTTTCTTGTAGCTGATACAGTCATATTTTTTCCCCGATTCATTATTCCATGAATTGCTGAAAACGAAACAAAGTTCATAAAAATTCAAGATCTAATAAATCAAATAATTCAAACGAAATCTGAAAATTAACTTAACTAGTCTTTGGCTCCCGAATATCCAACCGACCAATTAATTCTTTATAACGTATTCTATTTTTTTTTACAAATAAGCCAGCAACCGTTGCCGTTTTCCCAGAGTTTTCCCTAGACCTCTCTGAGATAAAAAGTCTTTTTTGTGCTATTCCAAATGGAAAGTGAGTCTGCGCAGTTTATTGGTGAAACTGAATACTTGGAATTCAACGGACCCCTTAGTTTTATTCTTTTTCTTCTTGCGAAATAACCGAGATGAATGCTTTTTTTCTCATAAAAAGAGCGCTTCTCCCTTTTTTCTTTTAGACAAAAATGGAGTTTATCGATCAGTAAAAATAATACCGGTTTTTGAATCTAGTTCAGGTATACACAAATTTTTTTATATACTACCTTTTCCTTTCAAATTGAATGAATTAATCCAATTTGCAATTTCATTCGGATATAGATACAAAAGGGTGGTCGAGTTCTTCAACTCCCCCACAAAAAAAGAAAGGGAAAAATTGATCCGAAGAAGATTTTTAGGTCATTGAATAAAGTATCCTATACGGGAAACCAGAATAGAAATTAATATAACACAAACGTGCGGGTACATTTGTTTGCCTTCATATATCATGCCATATCTGGCACGTTATAGATAGGAAGGAGATTTACCATCAATTAATGGTAAATCGTGGATACATAGATATCCTTGACATACTGAAACGACTTCCATTACTGGTATCAAACCAATAGCGATTCATACAAGCTAAATCCTCTAATCGATAATTTGGCCAAAGAATAAATTTCAATTTCAGAAATTTATTTCTATCTCTATCGAAATTCTTTGGATCTTTATCAAGATGCTTGCTCTCCTCCAAAAAAGTGCCGCAGTTCCTTATGTTGTTCTTATTGTAAAATGTTTTCTTTCTATCCAAAACATTTATTTTTTCTGAGTTTAAACAAATTCGAATTCTCAATTCTCTACGACATCTAGGAGCTAAAATATTTTCAGGAACAACAAAAGCATAATTTTTTTCATCTCTCTTTTCAAGCACCCTTTCATGTCTATGTCTTTTAATGGATTCATCAAAAGAATTCTTATAACCGTTTTCTTTTTGTTGGTTTTTTATATTAGTTTGGTGATTACTCTTATGGACCAGTGAAATAACTATGGTTTGATACATAATAAATAGTCCATCCCCTTGTATAGACAGGCGAACAGGTTCAATAATCAATACTCCTTTGTTTATCAATTCTGTAAGATTTAGATCTTTTTGAATCAGCAATATATCCAGACGCATTTCTCCTCTTTGAATAGAGGATATCGCTATTTGCTTTGGATTGTTCAGTCTAAGCAGGAGACAATATATCTGGATACTATTGATTATTCTTTGATCCAAAGAACCATGCCATCTCAGTTGAAAAAGAAAATATCTTTTCAGGAAGAAATCAAGTTCCGCTTCTGTGGTGCTCTTCCATTTATTTTGATTTCTACTCTTTTTCATGTATGAGTCACTATAATCCTCTTTAACCTCTTTTTGTTGGTTTGATAGATCTGATCCAAGATCTTCTTGGGCTGATTCTTCTTTTTCTTCTTTATTTTTATTTTCTAATTCAAGATCTTTTTTTTTTTTCTTTTCACTAGTGTTTTTATTTCCATTAAAATGGAAAAGAAGTGATTTTGTTGGTATAATCCACGGTTTAATCCTATATGCATCATATAGCCCCAACAATTCTGGGAAGAACCAAAGTTGCAGATTTGATATGGGGCGGTTTAGTATTTCTTCATTCATTCCCATCCAATCAAAAAAAACAAATTTTCCACTTGATAGTTTTATTTGTTTATCAATCGCAAGATACGAAAGATCCTTCGTATCAATTTGATTAATGATTGAATAATAGTTAGTTCCTGTTTTAGTATTTTTATTCATGCGGGTCTCAGTATCCATATTAGCCCAAGCCTCAATATCGATCTTCTTTATAAGACAAAAAGAAATGATTCTCCAATCAAAATATTTTCTATCTGGATTTTTATCCGTATCAACAATACAATCTTCTCCTAGATAATGACTCATATATATGCCTGCCGGCATAGAAAAAATTGGGGGTTTATTTGTGTTGTAGTTATAGGGAATTTTGAGGCTTCCCTTTACTTGTAATGGTGCTAGAGAAATATATGAATCCTTACCTTCTCTATAATTGATATATTTCTGTGATAACAGATCATATCCATACTGTTTTTTAAAACTTTTGGTTTTACTCGATAATGAATCCATCACATAAGCATTTTTCTTCTTATAATGACATAAATTTTTTTGTTCATATGAATCCAATTTTGTTGATGCCTTGTTTGAAATTGTATGACTTTGATTGACTCCATTTCGTTGTTTTTGCAGAACTAATTGAGACGATGTAATCTTCGATAAATTATATTTATAGTTATAATGACCGTTTAACCAATTTTTCCACCCATTCGTTTCAAAATTGCTAAGTTTTTTATGTCTTGATTCAGAATAAAGTATTCCTTGTGTTCCAAAAAAATGCTTTATTCTATCCTTAAGAAAAAAAGACGTTCCATTATATTGAAGTACAGATCTCATGTGATATTTGTTAATCACTTGGGTTTGTGATAATTTGTAAAATACATATGCCTGTGACAAATCAACTGGGGCACAAAAATGATGTAAATTCTTATTACTTATATTAGAAAGTGCCCTCTTTTTAGTCGAAATAACAGGAATTCTTTTTTTTTTTTTTTCTTCCACTCCTTCTTTCTTTATTTCATCGTTGTAACTTTTTTTATCAATCTCCCCTTTTTTTAAGTCTAGGGAAAATTTTGCATTGATCCTGGGAATATTAATGAGATATAGAAGGGTGTCCATATATATCTTTTCAATCAAAAAATTAAAAAAAGAGTGTCGTTTACGTATTAATCTAGCACTTCTTCTTTGGAATATCTGCCAAAAATTTTTTGGCGCTTCTAATCTTTTATCGTTACAACTTGTATCGTTAGGATTAATATTTCTATCTGGAATTAGAAATTTTTTTTTCTTGTCATTTATTATTTTTTCCATTTGATTCTTAATTGTACTTGTCCTATCAGCCAGATCCTCCATTTTTTTTTCTGTTAGTGAATAATTTGTCCAATACATTGATCTAATTCGACTGGACGATTCATGAACTATCTTATTTTCTTTGAGAGAAATTTTTTTATTTTCACTCGATTCATATACTTTTTTCAATCCAACTAATAGAATTGGATTTACTTTGCCAAGCTCTTTTATTCTTTTTTTTAGAAAGAAATCCTTTTTATGAGTCCAGCTTTCTTTTTCTTTTGAGTCCTTTAGAAACCCTTTTGTTTTTTCTTGTAAAACTCTTAAACCTCGAAAACTTTGTGTTTTTTTTTTTCTTATTTTGTTTTCTAGTTCTTTAAAAATGGGTTTTAAAAACGAAGGTCGTCTTCGAGGAGAACCAAAAGGAAATTCAGTTTCCATCCCCCAGACTGTCAAAAAGCAAGAATTTTCCTTTGTTCCCCTTGGATTTCTATGATGGGATCGTTGCTTAGAGCTGTTCCAAGGTTTCGGATAGAAAGGGTATAGGATCTTTATCTGAATACCCTCTGTTAACCAATTTTTTGGAAATTCCATTTCGGATAATTGAACACCATTATAGGTGCATTTAACATGCATTTCTCTACCCCACTCCCTCCAATCCTCGTTCCACTCCGGGGGTTGAAATAATAAGATACGGCTGATGTTTTTAGCTATTATCAATGAAGGCAATCCAATATATTTTCTAAAAATTGAGTGGGCTATTAACAAGCAACCCCTTATTGATTGACCAAATAGAACAGTATCCCAGCTTTCCGCCACTGCTAGCCGGTCATTTTCTTCCCCTTTCTTCTTCCTTTTTTGATCCTTTTCCTTTGCTTCTTCCTCAAAACTTGAATTTT
>JAJJMC010027679.1:32500-65000 GCA_023531435.1 Papaver californicum | reverse complement strand
ACAAAAGGATCAAAACCTTCTACACCCCACGCAGGATTTACAGATTGTACTTTTCCAGTCAGTCCATAAGGATCGGACACCCATATTCCAGGACCATACAAGCCTGTTACATGAAATGCGCCAAACCCAAAGCAAGCGACCCCTGATAGAAATAAATGAATTCCAAAGATCTTGGGCAAATCCAAAGAAGGTTTTCCTGTACGTTCATCACAGAAAATTTCTAGATCCCAATATACCCAATGCCAGATAGCTGCCAAGAAGCACAAGCCAGAAAACAAAATATGTGCCCCGGCCACACCTTCGTAACTCCAAATACCCGGATTCGTTATAGTCCCTCCTGTGATACTCCAACCACCCCAGGAATTCGTTATTCCTAAACGAGTCATGAAAGGTATAACGAACATACCTTGTCTCCACATTGGATCAAGAACTGGGTCAGAGGGATCAAAAACAGCTAATTCGTATAGAGCCATCGAACCGGCCCAACCAGAAACTAGAGCTGTATGCATTATATGGACAGAAAGTAACCGGCCGGGATCATTCAATACAACGGTATGAACACGATACCAAGGCAAACCCATGGAAATACCCCTTTATCAAAGAAAAATAGATACTATGTTACTTTATCGCATTGGAAAAGACTCTGCTTATGCTATGGACTTCTCCTTTTCAATGGATTATCTCGGAGCAAGGGTGCATTTATATTGCATTCCGTTGGTAATAACAGAAAAATTCTGTTCGTAGGAACAAAGAGAAGCAAATCTATTCTATACCCGATAAGTACCAATACGCAATGGGGGGATGGGTCCCATTTTAGATGAGTGAATTAGAGATGCTTGTTCATCATTTGAACATCGCAGCTCATTCATAATAATTTTTTTTATTCATTCCATCTTCTTCGATGAACTTTACAATCTATGGATAAAACCCGAAAACATAAATATTATGAAAAAAAGAAAACCCGTTGTTACGTTTCCACATCAAAGTGAAATTTTAGTACTTAAAAACCTTTTTCTTTCATTTAATGCCTATTGGTGTTCCAAAAGTACCTTTTCGGATTCCTGGAGAGGAAGATTCGGTTTGGGTTGACGTATAGTGCGACTTGTCAGACATATTGGGTCATATGGGATTTCCCCGTTTTCTCCCCCGATCGAGATATCCTCTGTTTCACCCAAGAAAGATTGATTGAACCATCAATAATTTGAAGCGTGAAGTGCAATTAGAGCAATTTATTTGGGGGATCAATATGCATTTTTCAATTAGAAGAATTTATGGTTGGCTTGGTTGGACCAAAAAAATGAAGTATCCAGGCTCCGTTCAAAAAAACCCAATCGGTAAAATATGTATGATTACCTTTTGTATCATAAAGAATTCCTATATTATACCAGCGACCTCAAACCGCCAATCAATCGACGGAGTGAGTCATCATACTTTTCCAGTGATTGGCGGAAGCGGAAGACATAAAATGAATAAAAAAAGTATTAGCAAACAAAAGAAGCGGTATTGGGATCATTTGTCCTATATGTGCAAATAGAGGTCGGGTAAATCTTTCCCCGGAGTAGAGCATAAACCTAAACGAATTGAAGAGGCCCATTCCGGAACAAGAAAATGACATCGTAATCGGAATTGGATTTCGATGAAACAATATATCAATGAGGGTAAATTTAGTGAGCTCTTTTTAGGGGTAAGTGAGTCAAAACCCTGCTCTGCTTTCTTGAAAAATAGAAGACTAAAGGCCCTTCATTCATTAGGAGTTAGAAAAATCCTCCTATGAAAAAAGGGGAAAATAAAGAGGGCTGGAATCGACACATTGATTCTTTTTTTTTGAACCGTATGCATCTAAAGGTGCGTGTACGGTCCCTAAGGGATACAATTTTGTCCTAATCAACCGACTTCATCGAGAAAGAATACTTTTTTTAGGCCAACAAGTCGATAGCGAGATCGCAAATCAACTTATGGGTCTCATGATATATCTCACTATAGAGGATGATACAAAAGATGTTTATTTGTTTATAAACTCCCCCGGTGGGTGGGTAACACCCGGAATAGCTATGTATGATACTATGCAATTTGTGCAACCAGATGTACATACAATATGCATGGGATTAGCCGCTTCAATGGGGTCTTTCGTCCTGGTCGGAGGAGAAATTACCAAACGTCTAGCATTCCCTCACGCTTGGCGCCAATGAGTTTTTTATTTGAGAGAAAAAAGAAGACTATGCCTTCGCCAGATAAAATATGAAAAATAAAGTAATAATAGCATGGCACTTCGAGTTCGATATGAGCAAACCATCATTGTTCTTTTATAACATGAGATTCCGTATCGAGAGAGTAGTATGAGACAAAAGGAATTTCTGATTTGATTTTATCTATCGGGGTTCGATTTCAGCGTCACAAACTTTTTTGTTTTCACATCACACATCAGAGGGCTCTTTCCTATATTTCTGTTACGAAATAGTATTAAAATGAAAAAACATACACAAGATTATCCTTTCCCTATTTGATCGGATCAAAAAGAAACTTTGGGATTGCTGAATTACAGACGAGATAAATATATAAAGCAACGGAACCATCATAGTATTTTTTAACTCTCCCGAAAGAAAGGGTGGTAAATGGATTATTTACCGATCTGGGTTTGATAGATCCTCCACTTTAGGTAAAAGTAGATTCCATTCTAGAGCCGTATGCAATGCGCAAAAAATGCCTGTACGGTTCTTCAATTCGATTTTTTCTTGTCTCTTTCTATCATTGAGACAGAGGAAGCATTCATTATGTTATATCATCAGGGTAATGATCCACCAACCTGCTAGCTCTTTTTACGAGGCACAAACAGGAGAATTTGTCCTGGAAGCGGAAGAACTGCTGAAACTTCGCGAAACCCTCACAAGGGTTTATGTACAAAGAACGGGCAATCCATTATGGGTTGTATCCGAAGACATGGAAAGGGACGTTTTTATGTCAGCAACAGAAGCCCAAGCTCATGGAATTGTTGATCTTGTAGCGGTCGAAAATACCGGGGACTTCACGTAAATCTGTGATTCCATTCCGTTTCGAACCATAATTGACTGAGCTATGTTATTTCCTATTTTATTTTCTTACCGAGGTTAAAAGTGGTAGTGGGAAAATATTCAATGAAACGAGAGGAATTCATAATCATCCGGTTAGGATCGATCTAAACCAGCCCATTCTGTATACGATCCAGCATGCCAACTATTAAACAACTTATTAGAAATACAAGACAGCCAATCAGAAATGTCACAAAATCCCCCGCCCTTCGGGGATGTCCTCAGCGTCGAGGAACATGTACTAGGGTGTATGTGCGACTCGTTCAGATCATGAACTGGAACAAAAGAAAGGAGATTTTTTTGACAGTATCAATGATCGGTACCAATGAATAGGAATGGAAAAACCCCATATCACTATCGAAAAAAGGACCTCTATTGTGTATGAAATTTATGGTTTCCTTTGGTATAAATCCAATCATCTCAACTGGAGATGAGAAGCAACTCCCCATTGGTAGCAAATGGTTATCCATTAAGCGGGGGAATGGAATGGTATTTTAGAAGCAGAAAGATTATGCTCCCATTCTTGCAAAAACGGACTAACAGGGTCAGCTACCTAACCAACCTTCATAATGAAATGCCGTTACTGTATGGGTAGATCTAGTTGTGAAAAGACCTATTACTGGATAATTCATGGGTAGAGCCAAAGAGTGTGAACTGTACAAGTTACTAAATAGGTAAGAGGCTCCGGTGTATAGAAAGGACCTCACCGTTTAAACCGTAACCATAGAAACGATGGAACCCACAATTTTTCGTTTTTTATTTACTTTTTTTTTGATACCAAGTATCAATACAATTTCTTATTTCGAGGTGAAATGAAATGCCTCAAAAAAATCGTGGTTGGGAAGGTCATAGTAGCAAAAGCCATTGGAATTTTTTTTTTATACATCGGAAGAATCAGTTTTGTTATTAATAGACTAGGGGGGGAAAGAATGACTGAAAGAAAAGAAATCAATTAGTTATTCATCAAAGTTTCATTTGATTCAATGACCAGAATTAAACGAGGATATATAGCTCGGAGACGTAGAACAAAAATGCGTTTATTTGCATCAACCTTTCGAGGGGCGCATTCAAGACTTACTCGAACTATGACTCAACAGAAAATGAGAGCTTTAGTTTCGGCTCATCGGGATAGGGGCAGGCAAAAGAGAGATTTTCGTCGTTTGTGGATCACTCGTATAAATGCAGTAATTCGTGAGAATAGGATATCTTATAGTTATAGTCGATTAATACATGATCTGAGCAAGGGGCAGTTACTTCTTAATCGTAAAATACTTGCACAAATAGCTATATCAAATAGGAATTGTCTTTACATGATTTCCAACGAGATCATTAAATAAGGGGATTGTAAGGAATCCACCAGAATGATCTAAACGGAGTTCCCCGGAGAATGAACTCCGGGAGGGTAGGGTATAAATTACTATAATAAAGTAGTAAAAAGAAATTAACACGTTTCCATAATAATAATTAAGGACTTTCTCTTTTTCTTCCCCAATTCTTTTTTTCTTATGACATGACAATACAATCTAGATTCTCGAATTTTTGAACAAAACACCAACCAGAGTTGGGGTTCGGGTTGGAATTTTTATTCAATTGAGGCATGGGCGGCCTATTTATTTCTGGTTCTAGGACCAGTAGTTCTAGGGGTCGACTCGGTTCTCTCAAATTGTTTCTCATTATTAAGAAAAGGTAACGAAGATAAAATACGGGCTTGTTTTATAGCAATAGTAATTAATCGTTGTTGTTTCAAGGTTAATCTATTCACTCGTCTAGATAATATTTTTCCTTGTTCACTAATAAATCGACTAATTAAACTCATGTTTCTATAATCAATTCGATCCCCCGATCCAATTGGGGGCAAACGCCTACGAAAAGATCGCTTGGATTTAAGAAAAGGTCGCTTGGGTTTTTCCATTGTTTATTCCTTATCCCGAAAATCCTATTTCTGAATTCGAATTCTTTTTTGATCCGACTGAAATAGGATTTGATTTGTTTCTATATATTATATGTAATTTATTCTTGTTACTTCGAAGGGTAGCACACACACCCTCTACCTCTGGTTCGGTCTATTTCTTTATCTCCCCATGAATTGTATGTTTGCAACAATAGGGACAGAATTTTCTCAATTCCAATCGACTAGGCGTATTGTGTCGATTCTTTTGAGTAATATATCTGGAAACGCCCGATGATTCCTTATTAACACGGTTTCGTATACAACTGGTACATTCCAAAATAACTCTGACTCTAACATCTTTACCCTTGCCCATGAACCTCCCTTGAATTTTGGATTTACCCAACTCTTTGATTTTCGACCCGAAATCAAATTTCAAAAGATTTTGTTGCAATCAATAGAGTAATATAAAGAATAAGTAATACAACAATTTATAACTATCAATTATTTTGAATCCTAGTACATACAGTATTTCATTTAAATATCTTGTATGATTTCTTTAGTTTCCCTAGATCCCATTTATTTCTATTTTCTTAGGCCCTTTGAGTCTAACCCAAGTTTCACTGAGATTGAATCCACTTTTGTTTTTTCCTTTTCTGTCCTTCTATATTTTGAAAATAGGAAAAAAGAATAAAACAAAGAGAGGAAGAAGGATTAGTCACAGATAATTTATTATCTCACTAATCTTCTTCATCCCTTCCCATGTCAATAACTAGAATGAAAAAAACGGGAATGTCAACGCATCTGGGAATAAATGATTAATCTCTATCAATAGCCCTGCTAAAGACCCAAACCATAGAGTACTTAGCACAGGTGCCACAGAGAGATATGTTTTTATATCTCGCATTGCAAACTCTCCTTCTTTATTGTAATACATATATGATCAGATGCATATGTGGTTAAGGATCACTTGTATTAGTAAGTGAAATCCCTAACAAAAATAGATATATACAACGACCCGGTAGATAAGATTTCCCTTTCCTTAAAACAGAAAAAGACGCCCCCCTCTTCCTGAGTATTACCGACAAATATTCATTTCTCTATCCGACGGATTTCATATGTAAATAATTCTTTTATTATATGTTATATGAGACCAAAAAGAACAAATTGCAAGCGAAATTTTTTATTATAGGGGGGAAATAATGATGTGGAAAACAAGACAGGGATTCTCTACAATGACACTGTATACCAATTGAAAGGGATGTAGCGCAGCTTGGTAGCGCGTTTGTTTTGGGTACAAAATGTCACGGGTTCAAATCCTGTCATCCCTACCTATTACTTTTCCCGTGGACAGTAATTGAGATCGATCCTAATTGTACATACATTATGATACTATAGACATACAAAGTATATTAGGCCTACAAAGATAATACTTTTTTATGGTCTTATCTATTGTGATAAGAAGGCGCTCTTAGTTCAGTTCGGTAGAACGTGGGTCTCCAAAACCCGATGTCGTAGGTTCAAATCCTACAGAGCGTGATTCTGTTCTCGAATTACAATGAAATAACTCCACCAACTTAAACAGCAACCTTAATTTGGCCTCCTTGAATTAAAAAAGGAGGAGGTCAATCAAAAACGAGATGTTACTTAATCAAAGGTCCAACTGATCACCGCGTCTGTATTGTAAATATGCAGTTACGAATAATCCAGCCAAAGTAATAGGAATTAGACCTAACACGATTCCAAATAGTAAAACTTCAATCATTTCGGTTTGTTTGAAAGAGGAAAAAGAGAGGTAATATCTATTCTTAAATATAAATCCGAAGCAATAATGAATCTCAATGATCAAGAATTGACAATTGACGCGGGAAGTCACTATAGAATACCTAGAATCTCACAGAAAAAGGTTTTTTTATTAATTGTTCATTCAATTCATTTCAAATAAGTCGTATCTTGCTCAGACCAATAAAAAGAGCGGGAGTTATAGTTGAAGCCGCCAGTAGAAAACCGAAATAACTAGTTAGAGTAGGCATAAAGGAGCTAAATAAGATACGGTCTTTTTATACATATGGTGATAAAACATTTACCTAAGTTTACATAAAAAAAAAAACTGACAAAATCTGCTCCAATGAAAAGTTTTTGATTCATCAATCATTATAGACGGCACTAACAAAGATAGGGTGACAGAAGTAGAAAAAAGATTGATCTAGTGATCCATCATCTCTAACATCTACCGATTCCGTTATTTTGAATCAACAGATTCGTTGAGCAACTATTGAGTCAAGTAAAAAGAAAAAACTTTGTAGTGGAATTTCATTCATTTCATAAAGTAAACTCTTTTTTAATCACTATGGAATCAAATAGAAAATCTTTTCTATTTTGATCATTTCTTTTTCAATTGTATATAATCAAGTTTCCTTTTTGGAGCAAAGGACCTTATCACAACACCTTTAACCTCATAAAAAAAGTCGTAGGCTCTTTAATTGTACATAATATCTCACAAATGCTAAGAAAAAAGTATCGCACGATCGCTGGACGAAATAAAAGCTTTATTTCGGGACAACTCAATTCTAAAACTAGTCATTCTATTATCTTTTCCTTTTAGGTTCTACATGCCGCCTTTCCATATTAGGGAATCCCTCTCTTGTATCTAGGTCAAGAAGGAAAAGAACCTTTGGCTGTAATACGACAATGGTTGCATCACGAATATTGATTGATTCTTCCTTTTTTTCTTTGGTCAAATACTATCTACTCCTATTATTGTACTACTAATCCATTCCTTGAACTCAAAGGATCCGAAGAAAAACCCGTTATATACAACCAAGAAAAGAGGTTTCTAGATTTCGTATCTAATAGAATTGTGTGAATATGATAACATCTTTCATTAATTATTAGAACCCAACCCGGCGAACTCAAGCTTTACCAGATCTTCAGTTTCTAGCCCAAAGCGAGTAATGAAAAGAACCCTATACTACTACAGTACAGAAATTTTGGGTTGAATAGCACATCATCCTTATATATAAGGAACAAAAAAGGAAGAAAGAGTTTATGTAACACTTCTTTTGGATACTGATTTAAATTGCGTTGCTGTGTCAGAAGAAGGGTAGCTATACTGATTCGGTATACTCTAAAGACGCCTTCGGTACACTATTGACGATCTAACAAAGATTAAGGATCCGTGGGTTTCCACTTACTGATCCCATCTTTCACGGAATCGATCCCCTTTGACTGTACAAGAATATGTGGAGCTCAGCATGTCTGGAAGCACGGGAGAACGCGCTTTTGGTGATATTATTACCAGTATTCGATACTGGGTCATTCATAGCATTACTATACCTTCCCTATTCATTGCGGGTTGGTTATTCGTCAGCACGGGTTTAGCTTACGATGTGTTTGGAAGCCCTCGGCCAAACGAGTATTTTACAGAGAGTCGACAAGGAATTCCATTAATAACTGGCCGTTTTGATCCTTTGGCACAACTCGATGAATTTAGTAGATCCTTTTAGGAGGCCCCAATGACTATAGATCGAACCTATCCAATTTTTACAGTGCGATGGTTAGCTATTCACGGACTAGCTGTACCTACCGTTTCTTTTTTGGGGTCAATATCAGCAATGCAGTTCATCCAACGATAAACCTAACCCGAATTGAATTATAGAGCTATGACACAATCAAACCCGAACGAACAAAATGTTGAATTGAATCGTACCAGTCTTTACTGGGGGTTATTACTCATTTTTGTACTTGCTGTTTTATTTTCCAATTATTTCTTCAATTAAGAAAAAGGGAGAGAATAGTGCGAATTCTCTATATCCCACTCGGAAGGATCTCATCTCAAAATTATCCATGGCTGTTTATGTCTCTAGCATGACCACTTGATGAAATGTGGAGGGAAGTGGGGTAAATGGCCGATACTACTGGAAGGATTCCTCTTTGGTTGATAGGTACTGTAGCCGGTATTCCTGTGATCGGTTCAATAGGTGTTTTCTTTTACGGTTCATATTCCGGGTTGGGCTCATCCCTGTAATAATAATATGAACTGAGTTGTAGACAGGAAAAAGTAAGAGCTCAACGGGACCTTACCCCTTTTGTTTAATTCGAGGGGTAAGGTCCCGTTGAGCTCTTACTTTTTCAACGAAATTTTTTTTCATTCCATAAAAAAAGTTTGCAGATAATCCAGTTAATACAAGCACACTATTCTATTCGTAAAAAAAAAGTGGGCCTTTTGCTCCGATGTTTCAAATAGCTCTTTTTTAAGATGATGCTTGCTTTTGGAGAATTAACTCTATTGATTGGATTCATAATACCTGTTCCTACATAGTAGGTATTCGTCCGAAATCGAAAAAAAGGGCGGGAATTAATCTATTTTCTGAATGACATACATAATGTGGATTCCTGTATATGAGACATCATCCAAAGAATTTCTATACTAATAGAAGCTTACTCCATTTATTTTATTATCTCATCAAAGTTTTCCTTTTTTTTTTTAGTTCATCGAAGAAGTTCGAGTTACTCAACGAGCGAATCCACCCCCCTTTTTTATTGTCCACTACTTTTTATAAATCCAAAGAGGCGAGGTTCCGATAAACCTAAAAAAAGGGAATAGTACTTTTTAGGCGTAAGGGGATTAAGAATCATTATTCTTTTGACACAAGAAAAGAAAATTTCACCCTTTTCTTGTGTCGAAGATTAGAAAGAGAAAAAATCCCTCCTATAATAGGTTGTTCCTTTCATTTATTCCTTGCTTTATATTCTCCTACCACTTATGTCGATTATCTACTCCTATTCGAATTTGATTCCCTTTTTCTATATAGAATAGGATACTTTTGATTTCATGTATTTCGTGGCATTTCAAATTTGACAATAGTGAGATAGTAACGCCACTCCTTTTTGGATTGAAAAAGGGAGTTGGATTCACGTCAAATAACGCGTTCTTCACAATATAATACTAGTCTATTACTAGCAGTAAAAGTCAAAGCTAAGTACTTTCCAATATCTTGTATAAAAACAAACAGTAGCAACAAAGCAAGTAAACTAAATCCTATTTTTAACCATACATAATTACATCGATCAAGAAGAATTTGGTTTTTATGAACTTTATGTTAATAAATCCGTGGACCTAAAAATTCATTTCAGACAATTGAACCTTCTCGAATTGTTTCTTTTTCAAAACCAAAAATATTTGTGCCAGAATAACAGATGCCAAGAAGAACAAAAGGCCTTGGACACGTGATGGATCTTGAAGTACTATTTCTGCGTCTCCCTGACCAAATCCACCCACGTTGGGATTACTTGTTAGTGGTTGATCAAGCTTGATAGATTCGCCTTCTGACACAAGAAGTTCCGGTCCTCGAGGTATAATATCGACCACTTGGTGACCGTCTGACGTATCTGCTATGCTTATTTCATATCCCCCTTTTTCTTTACGTACAATTTTACTTACTATACCTGCTGATGTAGCATTATAGACTGTATTGTTACTCTTACTCCCATCGGGATAAATCTGACCCCTACCTCTGTTCCCACCTACATATATAGGATATTTTAAGAAGTGAACGTCTTTGTTAATAGCGGGGTCTGGGGAAAGAATTGGAAAGGTGATTTCACTATATTTCTGACCTGGAACAGGACCTATCACAAGAATATTTTTTTTTGTGGGACGATAACTCTGAAAAGAAAGATTGCCCATCTTTTCTTTCATTTCGGGAGAAATACGATCGGGGGGGGCTAATTCGAATCCCTCAGGCAAAATAAGAACAGCCCCTACATTCAAAGCCCCCTTTTTCCCATTAGCAAGAACCTGTTTCAGTTGCATATCATAAGGGATTCTTACAACTGCTTCAAATACAGTATCAGGAAGTATCGCTTGTGGAACCTCAATATCCACAGGCTTATTAGCTAAATGGCAATTGGCACAGACAATACGCCCAGTCGCCTCTCGTGGATTTTCATAACCTTGCTGCGCAAAAATGGGATATGCATATGAAGTAGATGGCCAAGTTATTACATATAGCATGATCGATACAGAAATGGATCGAGCCATCTGCTCCTTTATCCGAGAAAAGATATTTCTTTTTTGCATGGTCCAATCGTTGATCCCGAGAATTTCTACAATAAATTAGGTAGGTTACTAGTATAGTTCCCTATCCACGATTCTGCTATTGTAATGGAATAATTTTACTGGAATGGAATACAGGAAGAATCTCTGGGATGGGTATAAATAGAAAAGGTAAGTAAGATTTGGAATGCTTTGTTTATGTATGTACAAACAAAGTAACAAACATTATGATTTGATTAATATCGGTGAATCAGCCTTTAGTCATTCATTGAATGATAAATCACTACAAGTGACGGAGATACGCGATTTAAATAACGGAAAATCCAATATTTTAAAAGTGTATCTAGAATTACTGGGAAAGTGGAAACAAGACCAGATATAATTTGATCATTATGATAAAATCCAAAATCCTTGGAGATAGAGCCAATCATTAGTTCCCAACCATGAGGCGAATGGAATCCGATACATAAATCAGTTAATAAAAGAATAGAAAAAGCTTTTATTGTGTCACTTAAGTTATAGAGGAATTCTTTCACCCAAGAATTAAGAACGAGAAGTTCTTCATTACCTAGAATAGAATAACCACTTAGAATAGCGAAACAGATTATATTTGTCGAGAAGTGCAAAATGCTATGAATATGACCCTCATTGTGCATCTTGACCAATTGTAGCGTTTCCTTGTGGATTTCTATACGTAGTTTTTGTATATGTGTCTCCGGGTACTCCTTTATCATTTCGTCCAAAAAGAAAAGTTCTTCTAATTCTATGAATTTTTCTAGAAGATTCTTTTCTTTAATATCAGTCAAAAACATTTCGGATTGCCTAGTATTCCACCAATTTGTAACCCAGGATTCCATATTTTTATTAAATGAGAGAGAAACCCACCAGGGTAAAAATATAATAGATGCAAGATATGTGAGGGTAGTGAATGTTTTCTTTTGTGGCATTTTTAATCTGTAAATTACTAATGAAACTACCTCTTTCGTCGACTCTATCCGATCGAATATTTCTATGAAGCATGAGTTCGATAACAAGGTATCGAACCTATGGATCTACGCCTCCTTTTTTTTTTAGTTAGTCCTTGGATCAAGAAAGAACATAGAAATAAGAGTAAGGGTTTGCTTCGCTTCGAATGAAGAAAAAAGTTTCCGGGTCTTTCAATTAGTCAAATTAGAAACATTAGTCAAATTAGAAACAATTGCATCTTTTCGATTAATGTCCGAAAGAGCCGCCTTTGTTAGATCAATTATTGCGAAGGGCTACCTACAGCCCAGGAATAATGGAGGGAAATTTTGAAAAATATTGAGATAATGGTGAAATCAAAAATGAGTGGCAAAACCTGAGAAAGTTTGGATATTTATAGTTATTAAGGGATCTAATCATTGATGATCAAGCAGGAAAAAGGCGTAGAAAAAGAAAAATCGCTTGACAAAAAAAAAGAGGAGTTATTTACAATATAGAATCCATCTGTATCTAACGTAACAATTCAAAATAGTAGACCCCCAAAAAAGAAAAATTATAGTCTGAAAGAATTGCGTTTTTTTTGTTTCCACAAAAAAAGTTTCGTTTTCTGTTTATTCCATATACATCCACTTTTGCTCGAATGAACGTTCTGAAAAAACTTAAGTTAAGTTCTATAAAATGAAGATTCATTAGTTCTGTTTCTTTCCCCATGCTAACAAAACATTAATTCTTCGCAGTTCATTTCAAAATACTTCAATTGGTACGCGCAAGAAATAGGCCAATTCCGCCGCTTTTTGTTCAATTTCTCGTGGAGTCAGGTTCTCATCAGTACGAGTCAAGGGAATGGCTCCCTGACCTCTGATTTCCATATAAAGGACACGACGCGGAAAAAGACCCTCTTTAATTTCGATTCTAATCGACTGGACATCTCTCATAAGGAATCGAAGGAAGATACGACGATTTATTCCAGGAAATCCCCAACGAAAAATACACACTATTCCTTCTTTTCGATCGAATCGGTCATAACCACTACCTACATTCCACGAAATTGTGCACCACAAATAGGAGCTAATGAACAGACCCGCGATCCCATAGAAAGACATAACGATGCCTTGTGGAAAAAAGAGGATTTCCTGAGACGGGAATAAGGATATTAGATTCCTACCAAGATAACTAGAAGTTCCAACCAATAAGAACCCTAGTGAACCTAAAAGAAGGATACAGGCCCAGCAGAAATTACTTGTTTTTCGAGACCCCGTTATAAGTTCTATCCATATACGTTCTGAGCGCCAGTTCATACTAGATCAAGTTGCATTTTTTTGGAATTGAGAGAATAACCCAAATGAATTTTACTTTACTTTTTTTGTTCCCGAAGTAACTCTCATCAACTAGCACTATTACGATGTGAACCATTAGAAATAATTCATCAAATTGGTTAGATATAAAAGCGTCTGCTTCATAGGGATCTAGACAATCTTATTTTTTTGAACATGAAGAAATAAAGAAGCCATTGCAATTGCCGGGAAAACTAGGCCCACTAAAGGCACAAAAATAGAGGGTAAATCAAAAGTTGTCATAGAATGGATACCTCGATTTAAAATTTGTACCTGTTATAAAGATATCTTATGATAAGTATATCTATTTATTATAAGTATAGAATAATAAGTGCAAGGAATGTAGAACTAAATATGAGTTCTCACGGGAGATATTGAAATAGGCACGATTTCAATTCTATTATTTTATATATTTGAATTTTTCTATATCTATAATACGTAAGAGGATAAGATGAAATTCTTTTTCTTCATAAAATTTTGCCAAAACAAAAGAAGAATGCATTCTTTTATCCTGTTGATCGAAACTTCCTGATTACTAATCATGAATATAGCACCAATTATAGGTATAAAATACAGCTCTAGAGGAAAAATTTTAAAGTAAGTATCCGAAACTTTTGATTCTTCTTACAATATAAATGGATCTTATGCCCGTAATGAAAACGAACTCTTCTTTTTTTTCTTTACCGATAACTAAAAAACTTCTTTTCCGCAAATAAAAAAACGGAATTGAATGCTCTACTTGATTGAATTTTGATTTAAGGGAAAGAAACCGTGAAGCTGAAATAACTCATTCAGAACACTTTTTAAAGGATTACGTGGTACGATTGAGTCCAATAAGCCCTTGTGGAATAAATACTCAGCCGCCTGGGAACCATCAGGTACTGTCTTATTCAATGTTTGTTCAATTACTCTTTTACCCGCAAATGCAATGTAGGCATTAGGCTCGGCAATAATGATATCTCCCAACATACCAAAACTTGCAGTCACCCCACCGGTTGTAGGAGATGTAAGGATTGATACATAGAATAACTTTTTATTTGATTGATAATTATATGAAGCGGAAGATATTTTAGCCATTTGCATCAAGCTCAAACTTCCTTCTTGCATGCGCGCTCCTCCCGAAGCACAAACTATAATAAGAGGGAGAGCTTTACGAGTCGCATGCTCGATCAAACGGGTAATTTTCTCGCCTACTACGGATCCCATACTGCCCCCCATGAACTGAAAATCCATAACCCCAATAGCTATGGGAATACCATTTAGTTGACCTATGCCTGTTTGAATAGCCTCGGTTAACCCTGTTTTTCTTTGATAAGAATCGATACGATCTTTATAAGGTTCCTCTTCTGAATGAAATTCAATGGGGTCGATAGAAACCATGTCTTCATTCATAGGATCCCAAGTGCCCGGATCAACCGAAAGCTCGATTCTATCTGAACTGCTCATTTTCAAATGATATCCGCATTGTTCACAAACATTTAGTTTTGACTTAAAAAATTTCTTATAATTTAACCCATAACAACTTTCGCATTGAACCCACAAATGTCTGTATTTTTTATTTATATCGAGATCATTATATCTTCTTCTCATATTGAAATCGCTTCTATTTGTGCTAATTTGTATACTGGAACTCTCGTTGTCACTACTATTTACACTTTCATTACAAATGTAACTATACATGTAACTGTCGCTGTAATTGTAACTACCGGCTGAAATGTAATTATCAATACTGATTTCAGAACGAAGATAACTATCAATGCAATGAAAAATGTGATTATTCCAACTATATTGAGTATCATACATATAACGATCGTAGTTGTGATTGTTACTTTGAGAACCATTATTCAGATAACTAAAAAAGGCACTTTCTAGTTCATTCATAAAAGAGCGATCGTTATCAATCTCGAAAAGAAAATTTTCAATATTTAAATATATCGAATAACTGTTACCATTACGATCCCTAACTAAAAAGAGGTCATCAGAGATCAAACTCCGAATGTCCCTGACATCGAAAAAAGTATCCATATTATTAGAACTGGAATTATCACTATCGTCCCAACTATCAATTTTTTTATCCCTATCATATATAACGGGATCTTCACTTCCACTGGTATTTTCAATAGGACCAAGACTATCCATTGATTTACTTAGCCCAGACCTATGTTTTAATTCCTCGTTAAACAACATCGAATGGAACCACCTTTTTTCCATAGAGCTTGCCTGCCCCCCTATTTGAATGTAAATACAATAGATGAATAGTCATTCGATGAATAATCATTTGAATATATCCTCTCGGAATAAGCATATAGATCCAATAGAATAATTAACTAATCACGGATGAGTCTTGAAAAAAAATCTTTTTTTGTGGGAATCTGGATATCACTTCACTATCAATCTATATGATGGAACCCTTTCTTCAATTAGAATAGAAAGAGAGGGTTATCCCGTGCCATGTACAAATTCGAATCAAAAAAATTTGTTCTCTCCTAGGAAGAATTCATTTTTGGAGAACTTTGGAGAATAATAAGTTTCTATTGCAATGCGGAAGGAAAAGGACAATATACGGGACGGGGATAAAGCGTTGTGACCATTGGCTCGATTCGACCATAGTCCGGAATTTAGGGGTATAGAAAATATTCTACTAATCCCATCTCAAGGATCCATAGGATTAATTATGGATCCAACAACTGAAGGATTTTCATTGTTGAGTCTTAGATCTTGTATTTAAGATTTTGTATACCGAAATCCAGTATGTATATATGCCTGGAAAATGAAATAGGAACCTTATTCATTATTCGGCTCAATCCTTTTTTAGTAAAAGATTGGGCCGAGTTTAATTGCAATTTAATTAAAGGAACGAATGGTAATTACTGGATTACAAAGTATCCATTGCTTCAAATTCGAATTTGATTTCCTTCCATACTTCACAAGCAGCTGCTAGCTCAGGGCTCCATTTGCAAGCTTCACGGATAATGTCATTACCTTGACGAGCAAGATCACGTCCCTCATTACGCGCTTGTACACACGCTTCTAGGGCTACTCGATTTGCTACGGCACCCGGTGCATTACCCCAAGGGTGTCCTAAAGTTCCTCCACCGAACTGTAGTACAGAGTCATCTCCAAAGATCTCGGTCAGAGCAGGCATATGCCAAACGTGAATACCACCTGAAGCCACAGGCAGAACACCCGGTAGAGAAACCCAATCTTGGGTGAAATAAATACCACGACTTCGGTCTTTTTCAATATAATCATCACGTAGTAAATCAACAAAGCCCAAGGTTATTTCCCTTTCCCCTTCCAGTTTACCTACTACGGTACCAGAGTGAATATGATCTCCACCAGACATACGTAATGCTTTCGCTAGTACACGGAAGTGGATACCATGATTCTTCTGTCTATCAATAACTGCATGCATTGCGCGGTGGATGTGAAGAAGTAAGCCATTATCTCGGCAATAATGAGCCAAGCTAGTATTTGCAGTGAATCCCCCCGTTAAATAGTCATGCATTACGATAGGAACTCCCAATTCTCTGGCAAATACAGCCCTTTTCATCATCTCTTCACATGTACCTGCAGTAGCATTCAAGTAATGTCCTTTGATTTCACCTGTTTCGGCCTGTGCTTTATAAATTGCTTCGGCACAAAATAAGAAACGGTCTCTCCAACGCATAAAGGGTTGTGAGTTCACGTTTTCATCATCCTTGGTAAAATCAAGTCCACCGCGGAGACATTCATAAACCGCCCTACCATAGTTCTTAGCAGATAACCCCAATTTTGGTTTAATAGTACATCCCAATAGGGGACGACCATACTTATTCAATTTATCTCTTTCAACTTGGATACCGTGAGGTGGGCCTTGGAAAGTTTTAACATAAGCAACAGGAATTCGCAGATCCTCCAGACGTAGAGCGCGAAGCGCTTTGAACCCAAATACATTACCCACGATGGAAGTAAACATGTTAGTAACAGAACCTTCTTCAAAAAGATCTAAAGGATAAGCTACATAACAAATATATTGATTTTCTTCTCCAGCAACGGGCTCGATGTCGTAGCATCTTCCTTTGTAACGATCAAGGCTGGTAAGTCCATCGGTCCACACAGTTGTCCATGTACCAGTAGAAGATTCGGCAGCTACCGCGGCCCCTGCTTCCTCAGGTGGAACTCCAGGTTGAGGAGTAACTCGGAATGCTGCCAAGATATCAGTATCCTTGGTTTCATAGTCAGGAGTATAATAAGTCAATTTGTAATCTTTAACACCAGCTTTGAATCCAACACCTGCTTTAGTCTCTGTTTGTGGTGACATAAGTCCCTCCCTACAACGCATGAATTAAGAATTCTCACAACGACAAGGTCTACTCGACATGAATTAGCCGTTAATGAAACCTTTCACAGGAATCTTTCACAAAACTCTCAACAAATATTATCAACTAATCAGAATGGTTGGTTGTTAGACTACGGTATTTGATTCGCCAAATACATCAACATCATTATTGTATACTCTTTCATATGTATGGCGCAACCCAATCCCTGTTTTTCAAGTTTCTAATCCCGTACTTTTTTTAATCTAAATTTAGAAAAAAAAGGAAATTCACTCTTGACAGTGCTATATGTTGTATATGTAAATCCTAGATGTAAAACTATCTGGAATTCGTCCCTGAAAAGGTAGAGAAGAGGCGGAAAACTATATGCTGAAATAAGAAACAATGGCCAATGTGAAAAAAAAAAATGAATCATAAATAGAGTTCAGGTTCGAATTCCATAGAAAATATGGGTGGGATTGTCTATAATGCTAGAGAACTGAAACGCTCCCTCATGGTTTTTATCCATCTACCTTTTTTTTAGGTTGTGAAATTGGAAAATTCACTCATTGAACGAGTAAACAATCGAATTGGAGTCGCTTGAATGGTACCAACGAAATCAAGTGCTAACTCCTATTTATTATTGAATTAACCGATCAACCTGCTTGCTATCGGACATTTTTTCTTCGGTTTACAAAATGCAAAGAATTTCTACATATTTCACTTTATTATCATTATGAAAACAAATCCTACCCCTTCGGGTCTCGGGGTTTCCGCACTTGAAGAAAAAAACCTGGGGCGTGTCGCTCAAATCATTGGTCCGGTGCTAGATGTATCCTTTCCCCCGGGTAAGATGCCTAATATTTATAACGCTTTGGTAGTTAAGGGCCGAAATACTGACGGCGAGCTAATTAATGTTACTTGTGAGGTACAGCAATTATTAGGAAATAATCGAGTGAGAGCTGTAGCTATGAGTGCTACAGATGGTCTGAAGAGAGGAATGGAGGTTATTGACACGGGAGCTGCTCTAAGTGTTCCAGTTGGTGGGGCGACTCTCGGACGAATTTTCAACGTTCTTGGAGAGCCTGTTGATAATTTAGGTCCTGTAGATACTCGCACAACATCTCCTATTCATAGATCTGCGCCTGCCTTTATACAATTAGATACAAAATTATCTATTTTTGAAACAGGGATCAAAGTAGTTGATCTTTTAGCTCCTTATCGACGTGGGGGTAAAATAGGACTATTCGGGGGGGCTGGAGTGGGTAAAACAGTCCTTATCATGGAATTGATCAACAACATTGCCAAAGCTCATGGAGGCGTATCCGTATTTGGCGGAGTGGGCGAGCGTACTCGTGAGGGGAATGATCTTTACATGGAAATGAAAGAGTCTGGAGTAATTAATGAACAAAATCTTGCAGAATCAAAAGTAGCTCTAGTCTATGGTCAGATGAATGAACCGCCGGGAGCTCGTATGAGAGTTGGTTTGACTGCCCTAACCATGGCAGAATATTTCCGGGATGTTAATGAACAAGATGTCCTTCTATTTATCGACAATATTTTCCGATTTGTCCAAGCAGGATCCGAAGTATCTGCTTTATTAGGCAGAATGCCTTCTGCTGTGGGTTATCAACCTACCCTTAGTACAGAAATGGGTACTTTGCAAGAAAGAATTACTTCTACCAAAGAGGGGTCTATAACTTCTATTCAAGCAGTTTATGTACCTGCGGACGATTTGACCGACCCTGCCCCTGCCACGACATTTGCACATTTAGATGCTACTACCGTACTATCAAGAGGACTAGCTTCAAAAGGTATCTATCCAGCAGTAGATCCTCTTGATAGTACGTCAACTATGCTCCAACCTCGCATCGTTGGTGAAGAACATTATGAAATTGCGCAAAGAGTTAAGCAAACTTCACAACGTTACAAAGAACTTCAGGATATTATAGCTATCCTTGGGTTGGACGAATTATCTGAAGAGGATCGTTTAACCGTAGCAAGAGCACGAAAAATTGAGCGTTTCTTATCACAACCCTTCTTCGTAGCAGAAGTATTTACGGGCTCTCCAGGGAAATATGTTGGTCTAGCAGAAACCATTAGGGGGTTTCAACTGATCCTTTCCGGAGAATTAGATGGTCTTCCTGAACAGGCCTTTTATTTGGTAGGTAACATCGATGAAGCTACCGCGAAGGCTGTGAACTTAGAAGTGGAGAGCAAATTGAATAAATGACCTTAAATCTTTGTGTACTAACCCCGAATCAAATTGTTTGGGATTCAGAAGTGAAAGAAATAGTTTTATCTACTAATAGTGGCCAAATCGGTGTATTACCAAACCACGCCCCTATTGCCACAGCTGTAGATATAGGTATTTTGAGACTACGCCTTAATGACCAATGGTTAAAAATAGCTCTGATGGGTGGTTTTGCTAGAGTAGGCAATAATGAGATTACCATTTTAGTAAATGATGCGGAGAAGGGTAGTGACATTGATCCACAAGAAGCTCAGCAAGCTCTTGAAATAGCTGAGGCTCACTTAAGTCGGGCTGAGGGCAAGAGACAAACTATTGAAGCGAATTTAGCCGTCAGACGAGCTAGGACGCGAGTAGAGGCTATCAATTCAATTTCATAACTAATTGGTGCGCCCCAATAAAAAAGTGAATTCCGTTTATACACCATATTTTGGTTCTGCGGATTGAGTCGAATCAACTGTAATGGCATTTCTCTAAAATAAAAGGGAGGGTGGGTAGAAAAACTTATTAGATACTAATTACTCCGGTATCTAATAAGTTCTACCTACTATTGGATTTGAACCAATGACTCCCGCCGTATGAAAGCAATACTCTAACCACTGGGTTAAGTAGGTCATTTATCATCACAAAGAGAAAGAAAGGGGCTTGTCATATCGATGAATTATAGATGCAATCTTATTTCGAAGCAATACCAATTCTTGGCAGGAAACAGATCAGAAGCTATCATGTTGGATCATAGAAGATTCATCTTGACAAGAAATTATTTCCATGATAAACTATCTATCACAAGGGCTATAGCTCAGTTGGTAGAGCAACTCGTTTACACGCGCGCCAATGTTTTTCAGGGGAGTCCATCATGCAATCAAAAAAATTGATCTTATTGATAAATCGGTGTCTTACTCTATATATTCGAGGGAACAATAGCCTGACAAATAGTTGGTTCGGTCCGCTTTGGGTGCCAATTTAGGCTCCAAATAGAACCCATCATTGATTCGATAATTGATAAGGTGAATACACAGCCCATTCAATGCTAGGCATAATGAGTATAAGGACCTCAAAAAAATATCTTTTCGTAATATGAACTTTAAGGTGTATGAAGTTTCATATTTGACTCTTTGAGCAGAGCGATAGAGACTCCATTTAACTTAGGTTGATCTAGGCCAGAGGCAGACCTACGTCAAGGTAACTCTTCTTTGAAACACTTTGGTATTGCTCCTGGATCATAATCTAAATAATGAATCAGAGCACGTGGAGCCATCTCGTTATCTTTCTGTTAAGAAAAAGTATGGCGGACTATCTGATATTTATATCAGTTGATGAAAGAGCCCAATGCAAAAAAAAATGCATGTTGGGTCTTTGGAACAGTTCGAATCATTTCGATAATAAAAAGTTTGATCTGTTTTACCGAGAAGGTCTACGGTTCGAGTCCGTATAGCCCTATAAATTTTTTTAGTTTTCATTTCCTCATTCTTGTTTGTTGGTTGTAGTCGGACAGTCGTTTGGCCCATCGAAATAGAATAATTATCACATGCTCCGAGCGATCCCCGCGGGTGAGCATGAAAGGGACAAAATTCATTTCAGTGGGCCCAATCAGTCTTTGTTTGATCTCGGATAAAAAAACTGTCCTTTCTTCTTTGTGGATAAATTACACACAAATTTTTCCTGTTTTCCTATCCAGGATCAAAGGGTTTGGGATATTCCTTTTCTTTTTGTACAAAATCTCTTTTTCTAGATCTCAATATACCCCAATCCAATTGCTCACCAGTCCAATTCTACCTATGCTTACTTTATGCAAGAAGATTGAGGGTCTGTTTGCACTTGGACGAGTTAAGAAGCCCCCAACTCATCGTTTTTTCGGGAGCAGAACCCAATTCGTTGTTTCAGAGATAATGACTGGTTCCTAACTCTATTAGTGTTTGTACCCCTATCGATTTCCATGAGTTGTTTGGGGATTTGGTCTGTCGAATCATTTGAGTTGATAAAGCGCGATTCGATTAGAAGAAGTTTCTTCTGTAAATTATTTAGGATTCGGCTGACTTTCCCGTTGTGATATACTTCGTTGTATAGGGTTCGTTCAACATAATTTTTTTTTTGCATGAAGGCTAACCCAGCGGTTGGTCTTACTTTTGAAAACTCATTTTAATTACATTAATAAGTATTCTCGCCTTTTCGGACCCATTTCAAGTACTAAAGATCGATATTCTAGATTCTTCTTTTAAGACTTCGAGTTCTAATTAAATAACCCACTTCTTTTTGGGGGGGATGGGTTGCAGGTCGAGGTAGTACAGACTCAAAAAATGTAAATTGGGGATAGAACCCTAGGGTTGTTAGATGTAAGGGTTTCTCTCAATTCAATGCATTGAATAAAATCCATTAAGTCTAGAACAAGGATAAAAAATAGAATAGGGCGATGCATTCAGTTTCCGTATCTAATCAATAGAAACAACAATCCTCTAACTGGATTGGATCTTAATGAAAAGAATAAACCAATACCCTTCGGTTTTATTATATGAATATTCAAAAAGGATATAACATACATATAGAATTGTTCATTTTCTTAATAGTATCTTAATTTAATCTTAATCAAAATTCTATATAAATTAGAACTAAAAAAAGATGTAATGTAATTCTTTTTTCTCTTTTTTTTATAGAAAATTTGAGACAAGATAAAAACGATAAGTTTGTAATAAGAGCATAATATGTCTCTAGCATATCGAAATAAGTGAAAATCGGATTCCACTCGATGAATCTTGAAACAAGAATGACCCACAGCAAAAAAACTGGGGAGTTCAATCAAAATTCATTGGTATTTCGACTAAAAAGTTATAGCTTAATTCAAATTCCAGATCGAATCGAAGAATACGGTATATATTTTTCCACATTCATAGGAGTGCATCTATGTTTCTGCTTTACGAATATGACATTTTCTGGGCATTTCTAATAATATCAAGTCTGATTCCTATTTTGGCTTTTTTCATTTCCGGAGTTTTAGCCCCGACTAGGGAAGGACCGGAGAAACTTTCTAGTTATGAATCGGGCATAGAACCAATGGGCGACGCTTGGTTACAATTCCGAATTCGTTATTATATGTTTGCTCTGGTTTTTGTTGTTTTTGATGTTGAAACGGTTTTTCTTTACCCATGGGCGATGAGTTTCGATGTATTGGGTGTATCCGTTTTTATAGAAGCTTTAATTTTCGTGCTTATCCTAATTGTTGGTTTAGTTTATGCATGGCGAAAAGGAGCGTTGGAATGGTCTTAGCTCCTGAATATTCAGACAATAAAAAGAAAAAAGAAGAAAAAAATGACATTGAGACAGTTATGAATTCCATTGAGTTTCCGGTACTTGATCAAACAACCCAAAATTCAGTTATTTCAACTACATCAAATGATCTTTCAAATTGGTCAAGACTCTCCAGTTTATGGCCGCTTCTGTATGGTACCAGTTGTTGCTTTATTGAATTTGCTTCATTAATAGGCTCGCGCTTCGACTTTGATCGTTATGGCTTGGTACCAAGATCGAGTCCTAGGCAAGCGGACTTAATTTTAACAGCCGGCACAGTAACAATGAAAATGGCTCCCTCTTTAGTAAGATTATATGAGCAAATGCCTGAACCAAAATATGTCATTGCTATGGGAGCCTGCACTATTACAGGAGGGATGTTCAGTACTGATTCTTATAGTACTGTTCGAGGAGTTGATAAGCTAATTCCTGTGGATGTTTATTTGCCGGGTTGCCCGCCTAAACCGGAGGCAGTTATCGATGCTATAACAAAACTTCGTAAGAAGGTATCTCGAGAAATCTACGAGGATAGATTTGGGTCTCAACAGAATAATCGATGTTTTACTACCACTCACAAGTTTTATGTTGGACGCAGCACGCATACTGGAAATTATGATCAAGGATTAGTCTATCAATCGCGATCCACTTCAGAGATACCTTATGAAACATTTTTCAAATACAAAAGTTCAGTATCTTCCCACGAATTAGTGAATTAGGGAGGCTGCTTTTCTTTTGTGCAGAAGAATAGCAAATGCCCTTCACTTCAATTTTCAAAAATTTCGTCGTAAACGTGAACTACTTATACAAATGAAAATCCGGGAGAGATTAAAAAAATGCAGGGTCGTTTGTCTGCTTGGCTAGTCAAGCATGGGTTAGTTCATAGATCTTTAGGCTTCGATTACCAAGGAGTCGAAACTTTACAAATAAAGCCCGAGGATTGGCATTCCATTGCTGTCATTTCATATGTATATGGTTACAATTATCTACGCTCTCAGTGTGCCTATGATGTAGCACCGGGCGGACTCTTAGCTAGTGTGTATCATCTTACGAGAATAGAGTATGGTGTGGATCAGCCAGAGGAGGTATGCATTAAAGTATTTGCCCCAAGGATAAATCCCAGAATTCCGTCTGTTTTTTGGATTTGGAAAAGTGCGGATTTCCAAGAACGGGAATCTTATGATATGTTGGGAATCTCTTATGATAATCATCCACGCCTGAAACGTATTTTGATGCCTGAAAGTTGGATAGGATGGCCCTTACGTAAGGATTATATTGCTCCAAAATTCTATGAAATACAAGATGCTCATTGAATGATACGAACCTAATTTTCTTTTTACGCCGCGAGATATTCAAGGAATTTTTTTACAGTCTCTTCTAGAGCAAACAGAGTAATCGAACTCTTTTTCCTATATATGGATATATGGATGCGCAAAAAAATGGGTCCTCATTGAGATTCCCAAATTTGGAAGATATTCTATTTCTTTTTTTATACAGACTTTAAGAAAAAGGGTAGGATTTTCTCTCTCTAGACATTCGGACGATAGCATGTATGTATGCTGATTCGTATCGAATTTGTATGAGTATCTATTATTAACCTGTGGGTTAATAATGGATGCTCAATGTCAGGAACTTAACAGTAGATACTCAATGTCAGGAACCAGATTTGAACTGGTGACACGAGGATTTTCAGTCCTCTGCTCTACCAACTGAGCTATCCCAACCCTTCTTGAGGCACCATCCCCATCCTACTAGAGGGCTTGGGTATATGTCAATTCAAGAGAATCAAAAAGCATTACAAAATCTTACCCAGGCCCTGGAATTTCCGGAATTTTCAAAAAAGAAAACTTTTGAAGTTGAAAATAATGCTGTGAACTGTGAATGATTCAAACGGGGATTCCTTGATCATAGATTTTCTTTTGTACATATATACCACAAGACTTGTGATACGAGAGAGGCTTTTCTGCTCCGATCCTTTTGTGAAATAGTACAGTGAATGATAAATATAGCTAATTTTCGGGCGCTGCCGAAAAGAAAAAAGAGTAGAAGTATAAATAAACAGTTAGGGAGTAAAACGGGCCTTTTTGTGGGGATAGAGGGACTTGAACCCTCACGATTTATAAAGTCGACGGATTTTCCTCTTACTATAAATTTCATTGTTGTCTGTATTGATATTGACATGTAGAACGGGACTCTATCTTTATTCTCGTCCGATTAATCAGTTCGTCAAAAGATATATCAGACTATGGAGTGAGTGGTTTGATCACTGAATATTCGATTCTTCCTTCAACTTGGAATAGATTCACAAAAATGATTCCTTTTTTTTTATGTAAAAAAAATTTTAGGGCGGCATTCATAGAATCTTTGATATTTCAGTACGTATACGTACGTCTCGTATATAGGTTTATCCCCCATTCTTTATGGAGTTTAAATTCAAATTGAATAGAAGGATTCCTCTACCAACGCAGTCAACTCCATTCATTAGAACAGCTTCCATTGAGTCTCTGCACCTATCCTTTTTTTATTCTCGCTTTCAGAAACCCCTTAATTTATTTTCTGAAAACAGGATTTGGCTCAGGATTGCCCATTTTTAATTCCAGGGTTTCTCTGAATTTGAAAGTTATCACTTAGTAGGTTTCCATACCAAGGCTCAATCCAATCAAGTCCGTAGCGTCTACCGATTTCGCCATATCCCCTTTTTAGTTTGAGCCGAAGATCTGGCCGGGATGCCATCCCTTTCTTTTTTTCGTTCATGCTGGAACCGTTAACCGTTGAATTCATTAGATACAGCTTATCTATCTAAAAGGTTTCTCTCTTTACTCCTCTTTGATTTCTTTTTTATCTACCCCTTTTTCTCTATTGAAGGACCTACATTTGGTTTAATCAGAAATGATTCTATCATTGATGTATCCGCAATTCAATATGGATGGATATATATCACATATATATTCCTCTCTTCCTCTCACTTTTCCCGCCCGATTTTAAATACTTGAACGTTCGATTCTTTTTTTAGAATGCCATATTTTTCTTAATTTCTAATAATTTAGAATTAAGATATTGATAATCATATTCATATAAATTATAAATATAAAAGAGAATTATGGAAAAGAAAAAATGTAGAATTTCTTCCCATTGAAAATTTTGATATCATATATCACTCTATTTATCGTTATATTAATTCTTATGTTATATTATATTGTTATAGAATACCATTCTATTCAGTATTCATTTTTTCTCTATTCATATTCATTATCGATTTTGAATAGCTAAGAGCTAAGTAGTTGACTGAATTCCTATGCACAACACAATTTCTGTTATGTGAGCCCGCTTAGCTCAGAGGTTAGAGCATCGCATTTGTAATGCGATGGTCATCGGTTCGATTCCGATAGCCGGCTTTTCTCTCTTTGTTCCATTTTATACTTTATTACATGATTAATAATGTCTGGTTGAACTCAAGGTATATTGAAAATACTTTTTTCCTTTTCTCAAAAATAGTGGATCTATTATGTCGTAAGAACTTCCAACTATGAATAAAAAACGGATTCGAGCGGTTGGTTAGATCTCTACAGAACAAATTAGGACAAAGTCTCCTTACCTTGCTATATATACAAAAGAGTCTGAATATTGATACAATTCATCTCATTCTTCTTTGTAGTACAGTACTTAACTTCAGTATATTTTTTTCGTTTATCGTTTAGTTCAGTCTTAATTTAGGTTTATTCTGTAAATAAAAAAGGAGTTTTTATGTCTCGTTACCGAGGGCCTCGTTTCAAAAAAATACGCCGTCTGGGGGCTTTACCGGGACTAACTAGTAAACGGCCTAAAGCCGGAAATGATCTTAGAAATCAATCGCGTTCTGGGAAAAAGTCTCAATATCGTATTCGTCTAGAAGAAAAACAAAAATTGCGGTTTCATTATGGTCTGACAGAGCGACAATTACTTAAATATGTTCGTATCGCCGGAAAAGCCAAAGGGTCAACTGGTCAGGTTTTACTACAATTACTTGAAATGCGTTTGGATAACATACTTTTTCGATTGGGTATGGCTTCGACCATTCCTGGAGCTCGGCAATTAGTTAACCATAGACATATTTTAGTTAATGGCCATATAGTAGATATACCAAGTTATCGCTGCAAACCCCGAGATATTATTACGACGAGGGATGAACAAAAATCCAAAGCTCTGATTCAAAATTATCTTGATTCATCCTCCCATGAAGAATTGCCAAAACATTTGACTCTTCACTCATCCCAATATAAAGGGTTAGTCAATCAAATAATAGATAGTAAGTGGGTCGGCTTGAAAATAAACGAGTTGCTAGTCGTAGAATATTATTCCCGTCAGACTTGAACCTAACTCAAATAGCAAGGCAAGGATTCGGAGAATTTTTCCCCCTTTTCGCCGAAGTAAATTGACCGAAGCTAAGGGGTTTGATCCGGATATTTTTCCCATTCATGTATCATAAATGGATCCGCGGGGATTTTTTTATGTCTTGGCGACCCTTTAATCAGTATTTTTCGTACCACCCCAATTAGGAATATAGAATTCATTTCAAAGAAAGGTCTACCTCGTGGAATAATCCTATTCCTTGTTATTTGATCCATTGTGGTCAATAACGCTCTTGAATTAGGCAAAGATAAGGAAAGAGAGGGATTCGAACCCTCGGTAAACAAAAGCCTACATAGCAGTTCCAATGCTACGCCTTCAACCACTCGGCCATCTCTCCTACAAAATTTTATGATTATGACCCAGAAATCGGGTGAATAGCGAGCCATTCATATTTATTTTTGCAATATAGGTACGACTAACCGATTATAACAATTCGAAATATGAAAATGGATGGGATTTTGGTCATAGAATTATTATTCTATTCTTTTTCCTTCTTTGAATCATAATCTGTAGGAAATATTAATTGAATGTTTAGAACGAGTCTTTTTTTATGTTATTTCGTCCTGTACAATTCCTTTGTTTGTGGGATTCTTTTCCCATGCGAGGTAATGAGAAGAATTATAGAATGGATTGCGAACTATGCCTAGATCACGGATAAATGGAAATTTTATTGATAAGACCTCTTCAATTGTGGCCAATATCTTATTACGCATAATTCCGACAACTTCCGGAGAAAAAGAGGCATTTACCTATTATAGAGATGGTGTGATTTGATTCTATTTAGTGTTCTCCGTCTTACGAGTAAAGGCACGCAGGGTTGGATTCGGTATAAAACGAAAGGCGTTTATTGAAATAAATCTGCAAAAAATCTACGCTTCTTGAAGGTGAAGTTTGGAAATAGAACAATTCCTTCTATTGTGTATCCCCGATTGATGCAGCCTCAGATACTTCAATTTTCTAATCTAGTATTGAACGAAAGGTTACACCTATAGGTTCTTCTGTATTAGAGGTCCATCCTACTCCATCAGTACCAATAGGCGGCATAGGGGAAGAAGCACTACACCTAGGAATCAACAAAAAAAACTTTGTTATAAATTATCCCTTTCCTTATCGGGATCGGAACTAACAAGAATGGTTGGGACAACAAACATCCATCTCGTTTGTACTTTGGATACCTATATAACCATCAAAGACTGTTGAAGTGACTAATTCCTGGAAATAGGGGGCGTTGAGGACAAAGAAATTGTTGGAGTAACCTTTTCTATCTAGCAACAACACGATTAGTGTTAAGAAAAGACCTCTTGCAGGAAGGCTGGCTAGAGATTTCTTGTAAAAACACTAGTCCCTGTCAGTTCATAATGAGAATATTTCAATATTCTTTTGGTTCCATGGATTATTATCATTCATTATGCACAGAAGGGAGGAGCCGTATGAGATGAAAATCTCACGTACGGTTCTGAAACGGGGATTCTTTGAATAGAATGAACGACCGTAACGGATGTCAGCTCAATCCGAAGGAAATTATGCGGAAGCTTTACAGAATTATTATGAAGCTATGAGACTAGAAATTGATCCCTATGATCGAAGTTATATACTGTATAACATAGGCCTTATCCACACAAGTAACGGAGAACATACAAAAGCTTTGGAATATTATTTCCGGGCACTAGAACGAAATCCATTCTTACCACAAGCTTTTAATAATATGGCCGTGATCTGTCATTACGTGCGACTATCTCCACTATAGAAAGAGGGAAAGAAAGATAAAATACGCTAGTAAATACTAGAGGATAGGCTTTCTACATATGTATCGTACAAAGCAACGATTTTTATTAGCTGTAGCAAAGAAAGATACTTCATAAAAGCCAAAAAATGAAGAAATGAATATGCCTATAATACTATATTCTATGGATAGATAAAAGATCTAATTGATAGGGGAAGCGCCGTAAAGATCAATTAGTGAGATTTTGGGTCGATACAATAAGAAAAAACTGCTTACTTATGTCATGATATGAGATATAAGTTAGGAATCAACTTATGTAATAGGGTTGATCCACTAAGGTATTGAGCAGCGGTGTAGCATCAGATCCCAAAGATAGTAAGTCCTTTCTTTCTTAGAGAGGAAAGTCTTTTTCAAAGATTCTATATGAAAATGAAACGGAGATAGTTACCTTTCAGAAAAAGATAACTATAGTGGGGTTCATTTTTCTGAAGGTAGGAGAAAAGATAAAACTTATTTTGAATCAAAATGAAAGTTTAAAACTTATGTAAATGTAATTAACCCCTTCTGGTTAACCCGAGAAACAAAAATGGGATAGATTTATGAAAAATCTTATTTAGTTAGATAGGGTCGATTAAGATAAGATGGGACACCAAAATAATTTATTGCTGAGCCGTATGAGGTAGGAAACTCTCAAGTACGGTTCTAAGGGAAGGAATCGACCCACCTATTCCGACCGAGGAGAACAGGCCATTCGGCAGGGAGATTCTGAAATTGCGGAAGCTTGGTCCGATCAAGCTGCGGAGTATTGGAAACAAGCTATAGCGCTTACTCCAGGTAATTATATTGAAGCGCATAATTGGTTGAAGATCACGCGGCGGTTTGAATAAGAACACTCTTTTTATCCGTCAGTAAAAAAAATGGATCTTTCCTCTGGGAAGAGCTAATCAAGGAATTTCATTGTATCCCTTCTAAGATTGTTCTGTTCTATTTCGTTTAGTACCTCGTAGGCATAAACGATACCCGACTACAGTACATCATACATCCCTTTTTGCTATTCAAACTAAAAAAGCCTTTGAATGTGGATACTGGGGTCTTGGTCTTATTCATGACTGCCCCAATGAAGTGATTTGGAATCGAGCAATAGTCATACGTTCTATGTAAGATACGAAGCAGCTCCATCTAAGCACCTGTAATTTACATATGAATCCAAAAAAGAGTTTTTGTGTCAAGTCAAAGCCGGGAAAGGATTTTCAAATATTATAAAGGTCCGTTGAGCGCCTCATGGCTATGTCATAATAGATCCGAACACTTGCCCCGGATCGACTTCCAGATCATAATTGCTCTAGTAAATAACTAAACAAAATAAATAGCTGGGAGATAGGAAGGAAAGGAACTAATTATAAATAGATTTCAGAAGTTCACTAATTACTTGACTGTTGGCAGGTCTCTTTGTATGTGTTGTCCGGAAAGAGGAGGACTCAATGATTATTCGTTCGCCGGAACCAGAAGTTAAAATTTTGGTGGATAGGGATCCCGTAAAAACTTCTTTCGAGGAATGGGCCAGACCAGGTCATTTCTCAAGAACAATAGCTAAAGGCCCTGATACTACCACTTGGATCTGGAACCTACATGCCGATGCTCACGATTTCGATAGCCATACCAGTGATTTGGAGGAGATCTCCCGAAAAGTATTTAGTGCCCATTTCGGTCAACTCTCCATCATATTTCTTTGGCTGAGTGGCATGTATTTCCACGGTGCCCGTTTTTCCAATTATGAAGCATGGCTAAGCGATCCTACTCACATTAGACCCAGCGCTCAGGTGGTTTGGCCAATCGTGGGCCAAGAAATATTGAATGGTGATGTGGGTGGGGGTTTCCGAGGAATACAAATAACCTCTGGGTTTTTTCAGATTTGGAGAGCGTCCGGAATAACTAGTGAATTACAACTCTATTGTACTGCAATTGGTGCATTGGTCTTTGCGGCGTTAATGCTTTTTGCTGGTTGGTTCCATTATCACAAAGCTGCTCCAAAGTTGGCTTGGTTCCAAGATGTAGAATCCATGTTGAATCACCATTTAGCGGGGTTACTAGGACTTGGATCTCTTTCTTGGGCGGGACACCAAATACATGTCTCGTTACCAATTAACCAATTTCTAGACGCTGGAGTAGATCCTAAGGAGATCCCACTTCCCCATGAATTTATCTTGAACCGGGATCTTTTGGCTCAACTTTATCCAAGTTTTGCCGAGGGAGCAACCCCGTTTTTCACCTTGAATTGGTCAAAATATGCCGAATTTCTTACTTTTCGTGGAGGATTAGATCCAGTAACAGGGGGTCTATGGCTGACCGATATTGCACATCATCATTTAGCTATTGCAATTCTTTTCCTGATAGCCGGTCACATGTATAGGACTAACTGGGGGATTGGTCATGGCCTGAAAGATATTTTAGAGGCTCATAAAGGTCCATTTACAGGCCAGGGCCATAAAGGGCTCTATGAAATCCTAACAACGTCATGGCATGCTCAATTATCTCTAAATTTAGCTATGTTAGGCTCTTTAACCATTGTTGTAGCTCACCATATGTATGCCATGCCCCCTTATCCATATCTAGCTACTGACTACGGTACAGTACTTTCGTTGTTCACACATCACATGTGGATCGGTGGATTTCTCATAGTTGGTGCTGCTGCACATGCAGCCATTTTTATGGTAAGAGATTATGATCCAACTACTCGATACAACGATCTATTAGATCGTGTCCTTAGGCACCGCGATGCAATCATATCGCATCTCAACTGGGCATGTATATTTCTAGGCTTTCACAGTTTTGGTTTGTATATTCATAATGATACCATGAGCGCTTTAGGGCGTCCACAAGATATGTTTTCAGATACCGCTATTCAATTACAACCCGTCTTTGCTCAATGGGTACAAAACACTCACGCTTTAGCACCTGGTGCAACAGCTCCTGGTGCAACAACAAGCACCAGCTTGACTTGGGGGGGTAGTGGTTTAGTAGCAGTAGGCGGCAAAGTAGCTTTGTTACCTATTCCATTAGGAACCGCAGATTTTTTGGTACATCACATTCATGCATTTACGATCCATGTAACGGTATTGATACTACTGAAAGGTGTTCTATTTGCTCGTAGTTCCCGTTTGATACCTGATAAAGCAAATCTGGGTTTTCGTTTCCCTTGTGACGGACCTGGAAGAGGGGGGACATGTCAAGTATCCGCCTGGGATCATGTCT
>JAJJMC010027679.1:15000-25000 GCA_023531435.1 Papaver californicum | reverse complement strand
TATATTATACTATTACAGTACTATTATATAATTCTATATATGACTCTTGTTTTTGTCTTCGTTAGTTAGATTTATCTGTACTTCAACGGAATCTAAAGCTCCAGAGTATATCTTTTTACAGTACAGGTCGAACCAAAAAAGAAAAAGACATTGCCTATTTTCCCTTTATCTGTCAGAAAAAAAGGAAAATCCCCTTTTTTGTCCCTGTCCCTAAATGAATGAAATACAATAGTAAATAATAGTAAACTGGAACTGAAAGTCTCTTTCTTTCTCACATCCGTTCTCTATCACATTGTCGAACCAAAAAGACCTAATGCCTTGATATGGAAATATTTGGTACATGAAACCACGATCTGATGTAGATTGTAGATTTATAATAGAAATATTGGAATCAAAGAAAGATATTCCAAAATAGACGGTTTTTGTGACTCGGAAGAAATGTTTCTCTGTATAGGAACAGAATAGCCATTTCTTCCTATGAAGTATCCAGGAACAAGAACATTAAATAAGAAATATCGACAAATTCTTCCGTATCCCAAGGAAATAAACAATAAATAAAGGGGAGGGGGTACGCTACTACAATTTTCTCTCTACTATTGAATTTTAATATCAGAATAGCTCATATAGTCATGATTCAATGGGTCAGATCCACTTACTTTTTCTTTTGTTGATTTCTAAAGTGACATAGTAGTTCTTCTACTCAGCGGAATGACTGATCATGATAATCAAGATAAATGTTCCACTTTATAACTATACTACTATAATAATAAGTTTTTTTTTAGTAGTATAGTTATGTGGATGTTTCCTTTTTTTGCCATTGAGTTTACAAAAAGTAACAATATCTCTATTTTCCGCCCCAAACTGAAGACTTAGATTATAGTTTTGTGAAAAAAGCCCCTTATCGGATTTGAACCGATGACTTACGCCTTACCATGGCGTTACTCTACCGCTGAGTTAAAAGGGCTCATTTGATTCAATTGTTGAATGAACCAACAGTCACTATGAGTCTACTGTATGTACCTATATATATAATATACATCATATATATGGATCTCGGCTCGTTCAGGACCAATCAAAAATTTTTTGACTTCAGCTTTTTTTTGAGAAGTCTAGGAAAAATGCTTCCTTTTATTTGATTTTATCAATATTAATGCACTACATTTTTTCAAGACCGCCCCTATAATAGATTTGTTTTTTTTTGACCCTCATCAGAATGAGATTCATTTGATTGAGACACAATTCGACGTAGATCCAAGATATTTCATCGAATCATTGATGAACAGATTCGACACGTACCCTGCAATTTTTATAGAAAAAAGAAATTAGATGGAATCATGAAAGCAGAAAATATTCTTCGTATTTAGCCATAGCATTACATTATATTGACAATTACAAAAAACTGTTCATACTATGAGTATAGTAGGCGATCCGGCGGGTATGCCCCCATCGTCTAGCGGTTCAGGACATCTCTCTTTCAAGGAGGCAGCGGGGATTCGACTTCCCCTGGGGGTAGGGTACTACGAAAGGAGGTTGATCATGGATTTATCCATAAGTCTAAAATGGATTCTTCCTGGGTCGATGCCCGAGTGGTTAATGGGGACGGACTGTAAATTCGTTGGCTATATGTCTACGCTGGTTCAAATCCAGCTCGGCCCAAAAATCCGCCGATCCATCATGAGATAATAGAAAAAATTTTGCCTCCAGAAACCAGACAAAGAAACGAAGACTTTTTTATGCTATATCCTTAATTTTTTTGTTCCCATAGATTCTACTTTCTAATGATCTGGTCTGTACCCTTAATTTCTAAGGGAGGGGTAAAGAAAAAAAGACTTTTTCTTTTTTATTTATTATGAAATGATTTGACTACTAGTAATACGTGCCGTTCTCACTAAAGCCCATACCCATATGAATATCAACATATCGCTTCTATCTCTGTTACAATACAGCGATTCTAAATAGAAATATGCTATGAATTTAATAATAAGAATATGTATCCTTTACATCTTATTTCCCTGGGATTGTAGTTCAATTGGTCAGAGCACCGCCCTGTCAAGGCGGAAGCTGCGGGTTCGAGCCCCGTCAGTCCCGACCTAGGATCCGATGAATCCGTCAACTCATTTCTCTATTTTCGGTGAAGAGGGAGGACTGAAAACAAGATCTAATTTCCGCCGGAGGTCTTTTTTATCATCGAAGAAATACAAGAATTTTCATTAATTCTCGACTAGTACTGATTCGTGGGGAGAGCTAGATTGGTACAATTGGTGGTAGGGTCCTATTCGGGATTTCAAGAGATACCGCACAGGTTTTCCTTTTTCTATTGGTTCTGATCCATGGAATTCAATATAATACCCACCCGGTTCCCGAGAGCATACCTACAAATTGAATTCCTTCATTGTGTGATACAAAATTAACTTGACCTTAACATAGTTGGCGCGCCAGAATCCTTTTCAGATTCTATTAAAACCACCTCCTTATTTTCTAGCTCCTATTTTTGGGAACCGCAATTCCTAATTGGAAACAATCTATCTATCTCACTTCCATACCGAATTTCGGATATGATATATGTTCCGGTTTCAATCCAACGAAAGAAGCTTTTATTTTAAAAAAAGAGAGATCAAAGAAAGATCTGCCCTACCCCGCTTAATAAAGAAATTAATAATATTTCTTCTCCTGTTTTTTCTTTGATGAAGGGGTCCTATCGAAGCAAGAGTAAACTCCAAAAAAGTACATTTCTAAAAAAACGAGATCTTTTATACCCGAATCCATCTTTATTACACCTCTTTGTCTTCCAAGAAATTTAGATCATAACAAACTAAATGAGTTTCGAACTTCACTTTTTTCCATTTCATTTCTACTGTTTGGGTTTGTGACCAATTGAAATGGAAGACGGGTCAGATGATACCTCATCAGCTGGTTGTATACGGAAGACGGTAGGTTATAGAAAAGAATGAAAAACGAAAAGGGATTCTTTGTTGTATCAAGAATTCCTTTTTTAATTCGTTATGGATAAAAGATCCTCCTATGTTATACTATTCAATTCTCGACAATGAATCGATCTGAAAGCTCAGATATTGTTATTCATGATATTGATCCGATTCAATATCAAATAACATTGGGATGCAATTCATTTCATTGAATTTAGAGGAGAAGATTTATCATCTCTATGGGATTAGATCCCGAGTTATTGTGAAGTAAAAAACGATGGGATTATGGAAGTAAATATTCTCGCATTTATTGCTACTGCGCTGTTCATTCTAGTTCCTACTGCTTTTTTACTTATCATCTACGTAAAAACAGTCAGTCAAAATAATTGATTCGAATGAAGCTTGACTTCTTTATTCTTATCAATGATTGAAGAAATGAAAGGTATTTTCATTCCACGTCTTAAATGAAATGGGCGGACTAGAATCAGCAGTATATGAGATCCGGTAGTATGGTAGAAAGATATCAATTTCTTTCTACCATACTTTCTATTATTGTATTGTCTCAAGTTGTACTGGTACTGTATAAAGAGGGATAGGCTTCATCTAGATTAATCTACAATATGTATCTTGTATTTTCATATATGTACATATCTATAAATTTCATATATGTGATGTACATCATGTAAATAACACCCCAATTCTAGTTCTTCCTTGCATCTATTTTTTTGTTTGATTGAAAGGTTTTTTTTCATATAGTCCATTACTGTAATTCAATATAATTTGCAAATGGAAATTTCATATTTAAAATCCCTTTACGATATATGAAAAAATGGCTACAGTTTGATTACTCAACTCAATTAGTAGTGCTTTTAGAGTCCACTTCTTCCCCATACTACAAGTGAAAGGGAAAATGTAAAGACTACCATTAAAGCGGCCCAAGCAAGACTTACTATATCCATGTGAATTATGTCCCCTATCTCTATGAATATGAAGGAATTCGTCCATTATTGATCACTAATAATAGTGGAATCTATGGTGCAGAGTCAAAAAGGGATTATGACCAAACGCTATTGATCAAACAATCCAAAAAATCCACCCACAACAAGTTCCTATATGATTTCTGGTAGAAAAGGGAAGGATTAACCACAAGCAAGATACACAGGGACTTTCTTTGTATTATCAAGGAAATCCTCTTTAATGGAAGATGTAGGAATAGTAAGGCCTATTGTTTAGTTTCTTTTGTTGACCTTCATAAGCAAAAAGCATAAAATATACAATCAAGGTAGATCACTACCTACCCCATATCTCTTCAAAAGAGGGTTTTTTCCTTTTGGTTTCCTCTCGAATCTATTGCTTCTGCTGAGCAAAAAAAGAAAGTATTTCTCGGTTTTTGTAGATGAGGCGGCACCCGGATTTGAACTGGGGTAAAAGGATTTGCAGTCCCCCGCCTTACCACTCGGCCATGCCGCCAAACGGATATAAAATAGAGGGAACGCTCTCTTCTTTATTATTTCTTGAATCTCATTGTCTTTATCCCTTTCCTAAACCTAAAAAACCCTTTTTTTTGAACCCAGTTGATTCCCTTCGATTGATTGTATGGTATCTCAAATCTCAAAATAAACAACACCTAAAAACTTCCCCCTTTTTTTATCTTTCAAAAGCGAATGTGCTTTTTCAGTTACAGAATGAAAAATGCAGGGCAAATAGGAACCATTAACTATTGACTTGAATTCATGAAGAGTTCTTGGAACTCCAATTTCGTTTCCTTAACAACGGCATCAAAATGAAGTTGATACACAACTTATCAGTATCAATTCTTTTCAATAATCAATCTTTTTCAATTAAATTTACATTATAACAACAATTATATATATATGTAAACCCCGGAACAGAGATTGTTACAAAGATATCCTAATCAGGTATCTTAGCCATATATGTCTATAAGGAATTATCGTGCTTCCTTTTTTCTTTTTTTCTCTCATTCATAGAGAACAGATCAAACCTTGAATCATTTCTTTTTCTGGTACCCAACCGGATTGTAATATCATAATAATAGGTAGAAATTGGATTCCTTTTGATATTCTATACAAGACTCTAAAAAAAGTATAATCGGCATAATTATGATTCCAGGAATGTTTTATCCTGTTGCAAATTCTAATTTGAGTAGAAAATTCTCCTTATTGCTCCGCTCAATGGTATGAAGTTGGGTAAAATTTCATGTGATTCAGTAAACAGAATATACATTCCATCATTGCTAGATCGATCCATATGGTTCGATGAAGAATGAGCCAATAATGGGATTTTGCTATAAATGGGAAGCTTAAGATGCTCCGGGATGGAAATGAGGGAATGTCTACAATACCTGGGTTTAGTCAGATACAATTTGAGGGGTTTTGTAGGTTCATTGATCAGGGCTTGATGGAAGAACTTTATAAATTTCCAAAAATTGAAGATATAGATCAAGAAATTGAATTTCAATTATTTGTGGAAACTTATCAATTGGTAGAACCCTTGATAAAAGAAAGAGATGCTGTGTATGAATCATTGACATATTCTTCTGAATTATATGTACCTGCGGGATTAATTTGGAAAACCGGTAGGGATATACAAGAACAAACCATATTTATTGGAAACATTCCTCTAATGAATTCCCTGGGAACCTTTATAGTAAATGGAATATACAGAATTGTAATCAATCAAATATTGCAAAGCCCCGGTATTTATTACCGTTCAGAATTGGACCATAACGGAATTTCGGTCTATACCGCCACCATAATATCCGATTGGGGAGGAAGATCAGAATTAGAGATTGATCGAAAAGCAAGGATATGGGCTCGTGTGAGTCGGAAACAAAAAATATCTATTCTAGTTCTATCATCAGCTATGGGTTCGAATCTAAGAGAAATTCTAGATAATGTTTGCTACCCTGAAATTTTCTTGTCTTTCCCGAACGATAAGGAGAAAAAAAAGATTGGGTCAAAAGAAAATGCCATTTTGGAATTTTATCAACAGTTTGCTTGTGTCGGCGGGGATCCGGTATTTTCTGAGTCCTTATGTAAGGAATTACAAAAAAAATTTTTTCAACAAAGATGTGAATTAGGAAGGATTGGTCGACGAAATATGAACCGGAGACTTAATCTTGATATACCTCAGAACAATACATTTTTGTTACCACGAGATGTATTGGCAGCTGCGGATCATTTGATCGGAATGAAATTTGGAATGGGTACACTTGACGATATGAATCACTTGAAAAATAAACGTATTCGCTCTGTAGCGGATCTGTTACAAGACCAATTCGGATTGGCTCTGGTTCGTTTAGAAAATGTGGTTCGAGGAACTATATGTGGAGCTATTAGGCATAAATTTATACCTACTCCCCATAATTTAGTAACATCCACTCCATTAACAACCACTTATGAATCATTTTTCGGTCTACACCCCTTATCTCATGTTTTGGATCGAACTAATCCATTGACACAAATAGTTCATGGGCGAAAATTGAGTTATTTAGGTCCTGGAGGATTGACAGGTCGAACTGCTAGTTTTCGGATCCGAGATATCCATCCTAGTCACTATGGCCGTATTTGCCCAATTGACACATCTGAAGGAATCAACGTTGGACTTATTGGATCCTTAGCTATTCATGCTAGGATTGGTCATTGGGGGTCGCTAGAAAGTCCGTTTTTTGAAATTGATGAGAGATTCAAAGGGGTACGGGTAGTTTATTTATCGCCAAGCAGAGATGAATACTATATGGTGTCGGCAGGAAATTCTTTGGCGTTGAATCAGGGCATTCAAGAAGAACAGGTTGTTCCAGCTCGATACCGTCAAGAATACCTGACTATTGCATGGGAACAGATTCATCTTCGAAGCATTTTTCCCTTCCAATATTTTTCTATTGGCGCTTCCCTTATTCCTTTTATCGAACATAATGACGCGAATCGGGCTTTAATGAGTTCTAATATGCAACGTCAAGCAGTTCCGCTTTCTCGGTCCGAAAAGTGCATTGTTGGAACTGGGTTGGAACGCCAAGTAGCTCTAGATTCAGGAGTTTCCGCTATAGCAGAACACGAGGGAAAAGTAGTTTCTACCGATACTGACAAGATCGTTTTCTCAGGTAATGGAGACACTCTAAGCATTCCATTGGTTATGTATCAACGTTCCAACAAAAATACTTGTATGCATCAAAAATCCCAAGTTCAACGGGGTAACTGCATTAAAAAGGGACAAATTTTAGCAGATGGTGTTGCTACTGTTGGTGGCGAACTCGCTTTGGGAAAAAACGTATTAGTAGCTTATATGCCATGGGAAGGCTACAATTTTGAAGACGCCGTACTTATTAGTGAACGTCTAGTATATGGCGATGTTTATACTTCTTTTCATATACGGAAATATGAAATTCAGACTCATGTGACAAGTCAAGGCCCTGAAAGGATAACTAATGAAATACCACATTTAGAAGCCCACTTACTCCGGAATTTAGATAGAAACGGAATTGTGATGTTGGGGTCTTGGGTAGAAACAGGTGATATTTTAGTAGGTAAATTAACGCCTCAGATCACGAAAGAATCATCATATGCCCCGGAAGATAGATTATTACGGGCTATACTTGGTATTCAAGTATCCACTGCAAAGGAAACTTGTCTAAAATTACCTATAGGTAGCAGAGGTCGAGTTATTGATGTGAGATGGATCCAGAAAAAGGGGGGTTCCAGTTATAATCCAGAAATGATTCGTGTATATATTTCACAGAAACGTGAAATCAAAGTAGGGGATAAAGTTGCTGGAAGGCATGGGAATAAAGGTATCATTTCCAAAATTTTGCCTAGACAAGATATGCCGTATTTACAAGACGGAACGCCTGTTGATATGGTCTTCAATCCATTAGGAGTACCTTCACGAATGAATGTAGGACAGATATTTGAATGCTCGCTCGGGTTAGCGGGGGATCTGCTAGACAGGCATTATCGAATAGCACCCTTTGATGAGAGATATGAGCAAGAGGCTTCTAGAAAACTCGTGTTTTCTGAATTATATGAAGCCGGTAAGCAAACAGCGAATCCGTGGGTATTTGAACCCGAGTATCCGGGAAAAAGCAGAATATTTGATGGAAGAACGGGAGATCCTTTTGAACAACCTGTTATAATAGGAAAGTCCTATATCCTAAAATTAATTCATCAAGTTGATGATAAAATTCATGGGCGTTCCAGCGGGCATTATGCGCTTGTTACACAACAACCCCTTAGGGGAAGGGCTAAGCAAGGGGGACAACGGGTAGGAGAAATGGAAGTTTGGGCTCTAGAGGGGTTTGGTGTTGCTCACATTTTACAAGAGATGCTTACTTATAAATCTGATCATATTAGAGCTCGTCAGGAAGTACTTGGTACTACGATCATTGGAGGAACAATACCTAAACCTGAGGATGCTCCAGAATCCTTTCGATTGCTCGTTCGAGAACTACGATCTTTGGCTCTGGAATTGAATCATTTCCTTGTATCTGAGAAGAACTTCCAGATTCAAAGGAAGGAAGCTTGATCGGAATGAATCAGAATTTTTCTTCTATGATCGACCGGTATAAACATCAACACCTTCGAATTGGATCAGTTTCTCCTGAACAAATAAGCGCTTGGGCCAAAAAAATACTACCCAATGGAGAGGTTGTTGGAGAGGTGACAAAACCTTATACTTTTCATTACAAAACCAATAAGCCGGAAAAAGATGGATTGTTTTGTGAAAGAATTTTTGGGCCTATAAAAAGTGGAATTTGTGCCTGTGGAAACTATCGAGTAATCGGAGATGAAAAAGAAGACCCGAAATTTTGTGAACAATGCGGAGTCGAGTTTGTTGATTCTCGGATACGAAGATATCAAATGGGATACATCAAACTGGCATGCCCAGTAACTCATGTGTGGTACTTGAAACGTCTTCCTAGTTATATCGCGAATCTTTTAGATAAACCTCTTAAAGAATTAGAAGGCCTAGTATACTGCGATGTGTGATTTGATCAAAATTCTTATTTTACAGATTGGGACTAAGAAACTGTCATCCCATTCACTCCGATTGGGATGCCCTGACTCTGACATGTCTCGTGGTAGGAGTAACATGAAGCTCAGAATTATGGATGTATTTAATACTCCAAAAAAGGGAATTGATCTATGGTCGATTCCGTAACAGAAAAATAGGAATTGCTAGTTGTACCTCGTGAAAAAGACTTCTTTCGTGGAATTAGCCATTCCATTTGTTTTAGAAAGAAATTATGTTCTAGTAAGCAAATATGACATGGTTACAAGGGCCTATTCATCGCGTATAGGCTTTAAGGGCATCATGTCATAACCGTCGAGGTTAAGTAGGGGCCTAAAAGATCGAATGGAATGATACATAGACAAGTAAATCCCTTATGAGTTCCAAGGTATTCTTTTAAAAGGGATTTGGTATTCGAAGGGAGGTAGACTACTCAAGAATTTCACATTTCATTTCATTGAAATGTTGGTTGGTCCTGATTGGGAACTTGAGTAAGGAGTAGATCGTTGGGGGTTTTCTAAAAAAAAATTTTAAACGAGAACCCCTTATTTGATGTAACTACTTGAGCCGGATGAGAGGAAACCCTCGCGTCCGATTTTTAAGGGGGGAAATCCTATACTATAAGGAACCTATCCCAATTTTTCTTTTGCTAGGACCGTAGCTAAAAAACCTACTTTCTTACGATTACGAGGTTCATTCGAATATGAAATCCAATCTTGGAAATACAGCATCCCACTTTTTTTTACTACTCAAGGCTTCGATACATTTCGAAATCGAGAAATCTCTACTGGAGCAAGTGCTATCAGAGAACAATTAGCCGATCTGGATTTGCGACTTATTACAGATTGTTCATTGGTAGAATGGAAAGAATTAGGGGAAGAAGGGCCCACGGGTAATGAATGGGAAGATAGAAAAATAGGAAGAAGAAAGGATTTTTTGGTTAGACGCATGGAATTAGCTAAGCATTTTATTCGAACAAATGTGGAAGCAGAATGGATGGTTTTGTGCCTACTACCAGTCCTTCCCCCCGAATTGAGACCGATCATTCAAAT
>JAJJMC010027679.1:5000-10000 GCA_023531435.1 Papaver californicum | reverse complement strand
TGCAAATCCACAATAGGCATATCGAGATTATTGTGCGTCAAATAACATCAAAAGTTTTGGTTTCGGAAGATGGAATGTCTAATGTTTTTTCACCCGGAGAACTTATTGGATTGTTGCGAGCGGAACGAACGGGACGAGCTTTGGAAGAAGCGATCTGTTATAGAGCCGTCTTATTGGGAATAACGAGGGCGTCTCTGAATACTCAAAGTTTCATATACGAGGCGAGTTTTCAAGAAACTGCTCGAGTTTTAGCAAAAGCCGCTCTACGAGGTCGTATCGATTGGTTGAAAGGTCTGAAAGAGAACGTTGTTCTGGGGGGGATGATACCTGTTGGTACCGGATTCAAAGGATTAGTGTATCATTCAAGGCAACACAGCAATATCCCTTTTGAACTAAAAAAGAATAACCTATTCCGAGGGGGGTTTAGAGATATTTTGTTCCAACACAAAGAATTATTTGATTCTTACATCCCAAAGAATATCCACGATCCATCAGAACAATTATTTACGGGATTTAATGATTCCTAAGAGCGGATTAATCCTTTTAACTTAACTTTAAACTATCTGGTCTAAAGATAATAGTGAATAGAAAGGAATTTATGGCTTGGCCCGTGTATCAACGGCCAATCTCTGGTAAAAGGTTCCATCGGAACAATTCTTTATTTAGTATTTAGGGTATCTCATCTCTTAAAAAAAAGGGAAGCGTGGGGAGAAATGACAAAAAGATATTGGAACATTAATTTGGAAGAGATGATGGAAGCAGGAGTTCATTTTGGTCATGGTACTAGGAAATGGAATCCTAGAATGGCACCTTACATCTCTGCAAAGCGTAAAGGTATTCATATTACAAATCTTACTAGAACTGCTCGCTTTTTATCAGAAGCTTGTGATTTAGTTTTTGATGCAGCAAGTAAAGGAAAGCAATTCTTAATAGTTGGTACTAAAAATAAAGCAGTTGATTCAGTAGCATCGGCTGCAATAAGGGCTCGGTGTCATTATGTTAATAAAAAATGGCTCGGTGGCATGTCAACGAATTGGTCCACTACAGAAACGAGACTTCATAAGTTCAGGGATTTGAGAGCGGAACAAAAGAAGGGAAGACTCAACCGCCTTCCGAAACGAGATGCAGCAATGTTGAAGAGACAATTATATCACTTGCAAACATATCTGGGTGGGATCAAATATATGACGGGGTTACCTGATATTGTAATCATCGTTGATCAGCAAGAAGAATATACGGCTCTTCGAGAATGTGTAACTTTGGGAATTCCAACGATTTGTTTAATCGATACAAATTGTGACCCGGATCTCGCAGATATTTCGATTCCAGCCAATGATGACGCTATAGCTTCAATCCGATTAATCCTTAACAAATTAGTATTCGCCATTTGTGAGGGCCGTTCTAGCTATATCCCAAATCGTTGATTAATAATAAGATAAGTCAATTACTTCGAGAACTCCATAGATTTTTTGAATCGGTTACTATATTCTGAATACCAAAAAAGAGATAAAAAAGCTGGGGATATTATGTGATTACTTGATATCCGAAAAATATGATTCAAGTAGACGAGTTGAGAAAGAGATAGTGGAATCAAAATAATTCCTTTTTTAGTTCTATTTCTGCCAGAGGACAATATGAATGTGCTACCATGTTCCGTCAACACATTAAAAGGGCTATACGATATATCCGGTGTGGAAGTAGGCCAACATTTCTATTGGCAAATAGGTGGTTTCCAAGTCCATGCCCAAGTCCTTATTACGTCATGGGTCGTAATTGCTATCTTATTAGGTTCAGCTGCTATAGCTGTTCGGAACCCACAAACTATTCCGACCAATGGTCAGAATTTCTTCGAATATGTCCTTGAATTCATTCGAGACTTGAGCAAAACTCAGATTGGAGAAGAGTATGGTCCTTGGGTTCCCTTTATTGGAACTATGTTCCTATTTATTTTTGTTTCTAACTGGTCAGGGGCTCTTTTACCTCGGAAAATAATACAGTTACCTCATGGGGAGTTAGCCGCACCTACGAATGATATAAATACTACCGTTGCTTTAGCTTTACTCACGTCCGTGGCATATTTCTATGCGGGTCTTACCAAAAAAGGGTTGGGTTATTTCGGTAAATACATTCAACCAACTCCAATCCTTTTACCAATTAACATCCTAGAAGATTTCACAAAACCCTTATCACTAAGTTTTCGGCTTTTCGGGAATATATTGGCTGATGAATTAGTAGTTGTTGTTCTTGTTTCTTTAGTACCTTCAGTGGTTCCTATACCTGTCATGTTTCTTGGATTATTTACAAGCGGGATTCAAGCTCTTATTTTTGCAACTTTAGCCGCGGCTTATATAGGCGAATCCATGGAGGGTCATCATTAACTAGCTTTTCTGATTGATATTCGGGAATTTAAAATAAAGGAAAGAGATCTAAAAGATCTTTTTCCTAAGATTCTTGGCCGATTGATGTCATACCCCCACTTCTATTTGTTCATTCAATTACAATATTAGAATTATATTAGGGTTCATAATTTGAATCCAAATTGTTATGCTATCTAACTTTGATTGTGATTAAACAAAAAACGATGTTTCTATAGAACGATGGATTGGCATTTAAATTTTTTTAATTCAAGGATTGTCCAAAATTCGAATTAATTCCATGCAATTTCATCAACCAAATCCTGATATTGTATTGATATGTAATGATTCGGGCTAATGATAATGAACCAACCAACCCGCCCATTTGGATTCATACGGGATAATGATAACTAAAGGGCAAAGAGGAAGTGACAAATGGGCTTCATAAAAAATAGGTTAGGGGATCGACTTAGGTATATGTAATGGCTATAAACCTATTGTTGTGTATGTTTTTTCTAGAATTCGAATGCATATAGGATGAGAATTCAATAGTTGGTTTACACTATGGAAGAAACATATGTATATGTGATATTAGATATTGACTAGTTATATATGAACTATCCATAGATCTTATTTCCTTTACGATCCCACTCTGAATTTCGATGAGGATTCCAATAGAAGTCCTTCCATTTCGTCTGTGACGAATGAATAAACACATGAAACCAAGAGCATATAGTATAGAAGAGAAAAATAACGAAGAATTGAAAGAATGCTTTGGAACTAAGAAATGGAAGAGCTTTATGGATTGCTAATTGATAAAGACTCGATGGATGGGAACTAAAAACGAGAAATCGAAGTAGTTCTGACGATTCAATAATATAATTACTTCAATTGGATATATGTTAGTAATGGAATCATAAGGCATTATTTATTGGTTGATTGTATCATTAACCATTTATTTATTTTGGTGCGAGGAGCTTACCATGAATCCACTGATTTCTGCCGCTTCCGTTATTGCTGCTGGATTGGCCGTAGGGCTTGCTTCTATTGGACCTGGAGTTGGTCAAGGTACTGCTGCGGGACAAGCCGTAGAAGGTATTGCGAGACAACCAGAGGCGGAGGGTAAAATACGAGGTACTTTATTGCTGAGTCTGGCTTTTATGGAAGCTTTAACAATTTATGGCTTGGTTGTGGCATTAGCACTTTTATTTGCGAATCCTTTTGTTTAATCCTAAGAATTTGAAAGTTTTTTTCTCCATTTTATTGCCCTGGATTTCCTACCTGCTTTTTTGAATTCTATCAAGATTTTACTCTTACAATCACTTTTTTTTGAGACAATATCCGTGGGAAGGACTGATTTGAGGATGAGGAATTAGCAGACCTACTCGCTTTCTTCCTTCCCGTTCTTAGTCCAACGAAACCCTTTTTTTTTAGAAAGCGTTGCAAAAGATGAGGTATTTCACGACTGACATGAGATCTGGACCTAATTCTAATAAGTGTGTTTTTGAGTGGGAACCTCAAATGAAATAAAAAAAATGCAAAATGGAATAATAAAATCTATGTAAAAAAAAAGGAAATCAAAAATTAATCAAACAATAAAAAAAGGGACGAATTGATACAAACTCTGTTTTATTTTGTTAGTCCTATCTATAAGAGGAGATCATATGAAAAATGTAACCGATTCTTTCGTTTCTTTGGGTCACTGGCCATCCGCCGGGAGTTTCGGGTTTAATACCGATATTTTAGCAACAAATCCAATAAATCTAAGTGTAGTACTTGGCGTATTGATCTTTTTTGGAAAGGGAGTGTGTGCGGGTTGTTTATTTCAAGAATAGGCTGGATCTAACCAGCTGCACTTTCTTTTTTCTTTAGAACTAAACTAAGTAAATGAAGGGTGCACGATCTCGCGAATTACTTCTGAAAAAGTAAAGAAATCATATGTAAGAACCATAGCATTTCGCGACTCATTGGTAAAGTAAATACACTTTGATTCTCTATCAACCAATAATGTGGAACTATTAACATGGTTAAAGCTAAACCGTTTGAAGTCTAGGCGCTACATGGTACTCTTTCTACCACTATGTTAGTATGGAAATGGTTTCAAAAAAAGTTGGCAATTTATTCGATATAGAACACTCATATCGATAAAACGATTTGAACCTGTTACTGGAAAAAGGAAGGATCCCTTTTTTCAATGCCGAATCGACGACCTATGTATTAAAGTAAGAAGCATTTTTTGGATTTTCAGAAAAAAATATAAACAACTTTGCCGATAATTACAGATTTTTGTCTGGTCGGAAGAGTCCTCCAAATATTATGGTCGTGGATCAATGATCCGTTTTGATATTTTGGAATACGAACAGAGAAGAGAGGATAGGCTCATTACATAAAAAATATGGAATCCCCTATAAGTAACTGAGCGTGAGAGCCAAATGAATCGAAAGATTCATGTTTGGTTCGGGAAGAGATCGTGGAAGTTTTGAAATGAATGGGAAGAGAATCTACTTTCATTAAGTGATTTATTAGATAATCGAAAACAGAGGATCTTGAGTACTATTCGAAATTCAGAAGAATTACGTGGAGGGGCCATTGAACAGCTGGAGAAAGCCAGGGCTCGCTTACGAAAAGTGGAAATGGAAGCCGATC
>JAJJMC010027679.1:0-2500 GCA_023531435.1 Papaver californicum | reverse complement strand
AAAGAGTTGTGTTTCCACCGAGCTGAAACAATATGTTGATGGCCCTAGTAAAACAAAGTCATCATTTAATAGCTATTTCGCTTCAATTTCCCTTCTACAAAGAAAAAAAGGAAGATCTAGTTACGATTGAAATACACTTTTTTCTTCATCCATGGACCCTTTATTCATACTCATTTAATTGGAAGTTTTGATCCAACTAAAAAAAATTATGCTTCGCAATTCCATAATCCAATTTTCCATTTTAAATTGACCCTTGGATACAAATCACGAGAATGTATATTCTTCCTCAAATCTGTCATTGAGAGGTAAAGGATAAAATCCTTTTAAGAAAGAAAGTTTTTGATCGGAATACAAATTAACCGAAAGACCCCTTAACTATTTAAGGGATTAATAGAACGAATCACACTTTTACCACTAAACTATACCCGCTACAATTGATTATTGTATATGAATGGAATCTTTGTCGAACAAGGGAATCCTACATAATCAAGATAGGATCAGAATAGAATTATTAAATTGGAGCGTTGACGCTTTTTGTCGGGAGAACTTGATGAGGTAGGAAAAGAAGTCTTATTAAACAAAAGGGTTATATCTTTTTATTTTGCTGGGCTGGGGGGTTCTTTAAAGAAAGAGCCACTGAAGTCACAAAAAATTGTGTAAGAATCCGTAGCTCCGTTTTTTCAACCCTCCAATCCTTTAGAAGAAAATACAAAATTTTCTCAAAAAAGAGAGAAAGTTTGACTCTTTCATTTTTTGAAAATACCCTTTCCCTATTTATTTTATTCATATTCCGCCGGTAAATTTTAGGAATTCGAGCCAATCAACTGGATCTAGTATAAAAACCCGGAGTCTTTTTTATGGACTCAACTCAAGTCTTCAAATAAAGACTGCCCTTGAAGAAATAACGAAATTAGAGTTATAATATTAAGAAATAGGATAGGTCCCTCTTTTTCCAAATTGATAAAAAAAGCAAAGACACTTCTATCCTATACCATAAGATTGGAAATAGTCTTACGTGTTCCTGTCGTTGTTGTTTCAATAACAAGTATTTTTGTTTTCAAATCAGAGAAATGAGTTGATCCATCATTCATTGCGTTGGAATAAAGTAAGAAATGGCCCGGCTAGGTACTGACCAGGCCGGGGAATAAAAGGAGCTTTCGGCTAAAAAAGGGGGGATATTTTTTTTCTTTCTATGGAAGATATACCCATTATCGAAATGAAATTCGAGTTGGATTGCTAATCCAATTTGTATCTATCTTATCTATCTATAGAATAAAGTGAAAGAAAAAATAAAGACTTTTTGGCTTCAAGCGTAACCGTAACATAGTAATTTTTTCAATTTGGAGAGATGGCTGAGTGGACTAAAGCGGCGGATTGCTAATCCGTTGTACGATTTATTTGTACCGAGGGTTCGAATCCCTCTCTTTCCGTTTCCTCCGATGACTTTCTTTTTTTTGCATTCAAAAAAAGATCGAGACCTTTTCATTGCATTTTATCTTATTTTCTCATAGTTAAATGTCTGGAATAAAAAAAAAAAGAAAATGAATAAACCAACAAGCAAGAAAAAAGCTTTTTCCTCTTTTTTATTCCTCACGTCCAGGATTACGTCCTGGATCATTAGATAGGAATCCGAAGATAAAAAGAGAAACAAAGAATATCACTACTGTGTAAACAAAGAGTTTGAGAGTAAGCATTACACAATCTCCAAGATCATTTTTGTAAAAAAAGGGAATAGACTATCCTTTTTTATACCACATATCCTCTTTTTACACCAAGAAACGAAGTAGTTTCTCGAAAAGAAAGTAATTTTTCGAAATTCGTTTGTAATAAGATTCTTTCGTTACGGAAACGCTTTTTTATGACACAATTCTATATTATATTGTGGGGGACCCTAAATTGAATAGGGCCCTTGAAGTAGAAGGTCAAGTTGGGGAGGTGATCAAGATTTCTCGCAATTATCCAAGAATTCAAATGTTTGGATCGAGGGTTCAGAATATAAGACTTAGCTGATCTTATTAATTGTTAGACTCTTTTTTTATCAAAAAATCATACATGTTTGTAGGACAGTAGTAAAAAAATATCATCGAAAACTTACAGCAGCTTGCCAAACAAGGGCTAAGAGAAGAAAGAGCACAGGTATTACTGGCATAACATCTACAATTGGATTAAAAAAAGCATAAGCCTCGGGCAATTTGGCGAAGAAAAAACTACTCGAATGAAGGGCAGAATTAAGACAGATACAGATCAAACTAAAGATATTAAGCATAACAAACATTTCCTTCTTGGAGATAATTGTATTTTGATTGAGTCATTGATATTAAGGAAAAAAAGGAAGAAAGTAAGGTAGATTCAAATTCTTCTTTTTTTTTACTTGCTCAATCACAAATCCTTCAATTCTCAACCGAAAACAGAAAGAGTCATACTTTCATATAATATCTTAATTGAATTCTATATAATGATCAATAAATTAAGTTAAATTCTACAACTATATGCATTAAAT